>WYDI02026331.1:0-78928 GCA_009867235.2 Psittacus erithacus | reverse complement strand
TTATTATTATTGGTGGTAGCAGCAGTGGTTTGTGTTATACCTTAGTTACTGGACTGCTCTTATCTCAACCCATGGGAATTACATTCTTTCCATTCTCCTCCCCATCCCTCCAGGAGCTGGAGGGAGGAAGGGGATGGGGAGTGAAAGAGAGACTGCGTGGTTCTGAGTTATTGGCTGACTGGACCTAAACCACGACAATAGCCCAGAGCAATGATAAGACTTTTGCCATATCAATAGGCTTGCTGAAGCTGTGTATCTGTGACTCTCATAATATTATTTTGGAATGAGTTTTCATCATGACTCTGTAACCTGACAATTAGCTGCAAAGGGAATAATGCACTCTCCCAAGAACTTTAGTATCAGGAACTGGTCTTGGTTTTGGCAGCATCCAGGGAGGCTGTCTCTCCCTCCAAAGCAGAAACATGCCCAGCCACATGCCAGTGACTGTTACGACAGAGCTGCTGGTGACGTCTGGGAATGGGGGAGGTGAAGCATGCAGAAGAATGAACATGAACATGAATACTTTTTTTCGGAAGCTAACTCTTCTTTAAGAAAACTAATCTTGTCATCCAAAGGAAGGACAAGGTTAAATATCTTTATATACCCCATACTAACATCTACCAGTGCCTATGTCTTTCAGAAGGAATCTAAGCCATGACTAAAGAAGATTCACTTGTCCTCTCAAGCCACCACCTTGAGCACCTGCTTTCTATGTGCTCAGTATTTTGAGAAAGAGTAAATTGGAACATAGCCAGCCTGGTTCTTTTTTTGTACAGTTTATTTCAGATCACCAGGGATGCAAGGTCCCCAGAGCCATCTGCTCACTTTCCCAGCCTGCTGGATGGACCGACAGCCGTTTGAGATGGGTCATTTGGGAACCTGTGGGAAGGAAGCAAGGAAATAGTTGTACTTGACTGATGTAGCTTATGTCCATGCTGCAGTGTGTTAGGAGAACTGGTCAGAAATGTGTTATTTTACCTGAGTATTTTTTCATCAGGACCTGACAGTTGTTTGAAGTGGAACGTACTGGCAGGAAAGGCTGCGCGTCAGCAGACTGCTCTGTTTGAAAGACAGTGACATTTCAAAACTGATATTCTGAAATTGCCACTGCCCTTCTGGAAAAGAAAAAATAAAGAAGGAAAAGGTTGGTATTTCACTGAAACTTGTCAAAAACGTAGAGGTGAAGTACTGTGCCCGACCAGCCTGAGCTGTGTGTGCTTTTGGCTTGCTAGCCCTTTCCACATTGCAACATTTCGGTCTTTGCGGGATAAATTTGGGGGTCTCTCCCCATTTTTTTAACCTTTTTTTTCCTTTTTTCAGATTTCTGAGAGGTGTCTAGGATGCCATTTTTTCCCAACCCTCATTTCCAGCTCATGTTCCGGCAGAACCCGGGATCCTTCTCACCCCAGTTAGCCAGAGAGGAAGGGCTGAAGACACAGCGGGACTGGGTAAAGATGTTTTATGCCAAACAGGAGAGAAGAGTAGAAAAAGCACTTTGATAGGAGCTCAGGCTAAGTTTGCAGTAAAACATCCCTTTACTCTCATCTCACCTAACATTAACCTTCCAAAGCCAAGATCTCTTATCAAGCATCTAAAACAGTGATACAGGCTCTAGCAGCACTGCCTAGGGAGAGCTGGTTGCCCATTCATAGTAGTAGGTTCTGTGCTGCCTTTTTAGGATGTCTCCTTTGGCTAGAGGAGGTTCTCTAGAAGTGCTAAATATCAAGGATGTTTAAATGCCATGAAATTAGGTGGTATGAGCACCTTTGTGCTCTTTCCTCTTGGCAGTCTATTAACCTAAGGGAAAAGCCTGAGAAGATAAGTGTAATTAATCCCAATTGCTGTGAACAGTGTAACTGAAATTAATTTTAAAGATTGACATTGCTTAGGCTGAAACCTGCCTCAAAGACCCTTCATCTCCCATCCTCAAACACAAGAGTATTCTGTGTTTTGTACAGCAAAATATACAGCCAACTCTATTTGCTAAATTTGCTTTCAAACTCATCATAGGAAATAAATCTTACAGGAAACAGAGGAAATCAATAACTCTGCCATATTCCCAGAAAAAGCTGTGGGAAGAGCATCCTCTGTTATGGATTGAATTTACTCTGCTGTCTAGAGCTGCTGATACAGGCAGTAAAAGCCACCTTCCATTCCAGCATTCAGATCTGCTGCCGTAGGGAGCTGTGTCCTTGATGGCAATGAGCCGCAGTGTCAGCTTAGAGCAGAAGAAACCAGGCTGGAGGATGAGCACAGGGTTTCTGGCTGCAATAGTGTGACACTGACACATGAGGCTTTAATTTCAACAGAGGAAGTGGAGCAAAAAGGATTGCAAAATCTGGTTCCATAATGGTCTGTGATTCTGCTTGCTGTGTTTGGTGTCATATTTGTGGTCTTGGAGGAAACATCAGCTGGTTCTCCTTGGTTTGAAGCAAGATGGGGAGATGGGCGGAGTGCAGTGTTAGAGAGAACAGGGAGAAGTGGTGATCCTTGGTGTATCAGCAGGGATGTGAAGAGCCCTTTCCTCTCATCTTGGTTAAGAAGAAGCAGTAAAGCATTTCTTCCCACTTTTTTTTCCTCCTTAAGGCTGTTTCGTGTCTGTGAATACTGAAAATCTTTTTTACATTTGCTTCGCAACATGCACATGAAGACTTACACTCGTCCCAGGTTGCACATCTCCAGGCTCCTAGCAGACCTCAACCTTGAGTTCCTTTGTTCCAGGTTATCCCAAAATCATCTGATGAGATGGCTCACGGGCTGCGGGAAATAATTTGCTGTGGGAACTGAGAGGAGAGCAATCCATACAGCATCCTTAGAGCAAAGTAACGCAAAGAGAAACTATTGCAGAGAGTAATTACTCTCTCGCAATCCTCCAGGCTCGCTTCGCCGCAGCACTATGCAGTGACATCTGTGCAAATTCGGAGGTTTCTGTAATTCCCATTGCCATTCTGTGATGTGGAGGGAAAGGTTGTTTTCACTCGAAGGCAATCACTTACCCTTTATTTACTGTGAAGGATGAGGATGGGAGACTCAGAATCCCAAAGCTTTTCACAGTTGGTTTTGTTGTCTAATTATTTTGCAGAAGAGCTGTTCCCAGCAGCGCAGGGCTGTATCCTCTGCAGTAGAGCCTGGGGGACTCCTGCCCTTGCAGAAGGTCTCTCTAGAAGTGTTTTGCTATAGGATATAACACTGCAGCTCCCGTGCCTTTTTCACTTACTTTATTTCTAATGATTCACATGAATAAAGTGCCTTCCATGTTGTATTTTGAAGGCAGATAATTGTGTTGCTGTTGTGTTGTCATGGCTTGTCATGCCCAAGTGTATTTACGTATATCCATCTTTTCCTTCAAAAAGCAGCCCTGTCAAGTTTTCCCAGTTGTTCAGTCAGTCACAAAACACTGTTGTAAAGCAAATGCTGCTTTATGTTGTCTAAATAGACGTGGGTCTTCTATTGTTCCTGCTGTCAGTCTTATATTGCTTTGAATTTGCAATTATCTGTTCCAAGGAGAAGTTATTACTTGTAATTAGGGTTATTGGAAAGTAGCACTTTTCACTCTAGTGTTAATGAGTTATGATCAGATCATATCCTCTCATTAGTTTAGAATATTCCCATTGTTATTCTGACATTGTTATTAAAAAGAAAAGTTTAGATAACAGCCCACTTAAAATAGCAGAAACTTTCACAGGCTCCATAAAAGTTATGGATGGCTAAACGTGAGCCTGTGTCACCACTTAGGCTCAGAAAAAGTCACACCATGATGCATTGCACCAAGGTAAAAATACACTGTAAGATCCATTATCATTCAGGATGTCTGAGTTCAAGCTTCAGGAGAGGCTTCCACCTGGAGCTGACACTGAGCAGGCAGTGTGGCAAACTACATTTCCACCTTTTTATCCCCATCTCCCTGGGATGAAAGCATTCTCCTTCAGAAACCTTTGTGGCACCATTCAATGTTTTCTACTGGATGAGGAGGTTGCGGAGGCACCATGGCGTGTAGAAACAGCGCTAAGAAATGTTGTGAGCTACAGTCTGGAGAAACTCTTCTTTCCCCCACCTGCTTTTGCATTGCAGGGTTCCAGCACTGTGATTTCTGCACCCAAGCAGAGGAACAGGCACCACATTTCACCACTGTGTTTAATCAATAGTGAGATTAAGGTAGGCATTGGGCTTGTGTGGGTCAAGAGAATCTCATAAAGGTAGCACTGAACCAGGATGCTGAAAAAGCCTCTTCCAGTCATTTGGAAGGTAGATTCTAAAGTGGTGAGCTTCAAAGGCTAGAAAGAGTTCTTTGATCTTCCAAAGCCCTTAAATGAGAGCACTGTCTGCAGAATGCAACACATGTCCAAACAATCACAACAAATCTAAATGGAGTTTTCAAGCAGCAAAACCCTTAAGAAAGAAATGAACAGGGCCATAATTCAGACAGTCAGCCTGAACAACAGCATGGCTGTCGCAGATGTTTTTAGGAGGCATTGTACAATAACTTATTAACTCAAAAATAAACTATTTGAATTGTCAGCTGAATTCTTGAAAAACGAGGGAGAGGATGTTTAAAAACATAGAAAAGGAAACAAAAGGGATGTGGACCTGGAATAAGGGACATTTTAGTCTGTGCAAGTTTCTGAAAAGATCACAGCCTCAAAAAACAGAGGAACATTTTTAGGTGGGAGGAAGTAATGAAAAACACTCTGAAATGTTTTTGTTGTGGTTTTCTGACCTTTTACTAAGTGCTCCAGGCCTGCATGAAATGTTGAGCTATGAGGCAGATTTGTTTGCTCCTAGGTAAAACATGCTCAGAGAACATATTTGTGAGCACAGTTGCAGGCAAACAATGCTTGAGGTCCTCAGATGGGCTGTGCCATGGCAAGGCAACCTTGGGAAGGGTCTTTCAGGCTAACATTTGACCTGATATATAAATCTAGGTTTGGATCTGCAGTGATGCTTTGTTACTCAGTTCCCCATGGAATGGAGTTAAAAACCAAATACCTCAGTAGTGTTGGACCTGAATTACTGAGAATCCTGGAAGCAGAGTATGTCTGAGCAGTACACTTATATTCTTTCCAGAGATGTTTTTTGAGCATCAAAACCAAATTGCTAAATTCATTTGTGTATTTGCTTATCTTAGTGCACAGTACGTCTGGAGGATACATCTTAGTCTGTGTGCCTTTTCTTCTTAATGTCTTACCATCAATTACAGCATTAGTTACCCATGTTTTCTATTTCTAAATACATCTGGACTTTTGCTTTTAATTATTCATTGAGACAGAGACTTATTTTTTACCAGAGTTTCTAAATGTGCTCTTGAAAATTGTGGAGACAACCTGTGACAGACTGAGGGAAAACAGGACTGGATAATGGAGTCTGTGGTGTTAAGGCACTCATGGAAAAAAGGAGGTAAGGTTCAGCGTTTACTTCTCATGTGCTGTCTTTGGGTACCCTATTGGAATTTCTAAGACAATTGCTTCTATAAATGGGTTGTGACAAGCAATTACACATCACTCTACACATCTTAAGAAAGGAAAAGCAGAGTAATTGAAAATAGGACTGTGAGAGCTCTCAGGAGGTCACTCAGGCCGTCCCCTCACCCAGGTGGGATTGGCTTCACACTAACTACTTGTGGCATATGTTTGTTTCGTGTTTTCAAAACCCTCCAGTAACAGAGGTCCTGCAACCTCCCTAGGAAGTGCTTTAAGGGCTTATCGCTGTTTAATGTTGCAAACTTCTTTCCTACTGTCTTCCTCATGTTCCCCTCAAGGCCATCATGACACTGGCACTTCTTTCCAGGCTCCTAAAGGGCACAGGGGATGGTCATTTCCTTTCTTCTACAGCTACAAGTCCATCTGTTTGGAGACTGCTATCATGATTCCTCTTAGTTTTCTCCTCTATAGACTAAACAATCATGGCATCCTTTTAATCTTTCCTCATAATTTATGGGGTTTAAACCTTCCCTCGTTTTTGTTGTTTTCCCCTGGATTTGCACTAATTGATCCATATCCTTCCTGAAAGCACTGGCCCAAAGCTATGTTTCAGTAGCTGCATTTCCTCATCCTGATATTTGTTTTGCAAGGGGTGTGTTGCTCATTGCAGCAAGGATCTTCAGAAGTGTTAAAAGTGTCTTTGGTAAATGCCCAGTCTTGGATCTGGTCTGGTGTTTGGATAGGCAATACAGACCAGAGGAGCTTCAACATCTCTGCTGAACTCCAGTGCACTAACGAGTGCTGAATTTTGAATGGGAGGAGGAGGAAGAAGGAAGACGGTAAGAACGTATAGTGGCACCATTCTCAAAGGTGTCTAATCCTTATAAATACTTTTTGCTGATCTATGTTGGTCTCCAATAGTCCGTATCAACTGAAATTTCTCAAGCAGTGCGTCTACAGAAGTGATTTCCCAGTTTGAGCCTCTGAGCATGAGAGCAGGTCAGGAGAGCCCGCTCGAAACAAACTTCAGCTAAACAGCCCTACAAGATTCATGATGTATCCATTATGGGAGTTGGTCAAGAGGATTCTTCCTTTCTGGAAGAAATAATGGCATTTTTGGCTTATATTACTTTCCTTTAATCCTGAAACCTCCACTGATGGTGGCAAAACACCCATTAGGGGTCACGGCCAGGGTGTCTTAGAGTGGATTTCTGTCCCACTTTAGTAGGGTTGGGATGGAAAAAGGTTTCTCTTCCCAAAGTAGCTGAAGGGACTAGATGATTTTTCCAGTTACATAGCTCTCAAAAAAGCCTCTAAAGCCCGTGGAATCCGGCAGCCAAAACATCATCATTTCAGTGAAGTTTCTTGGGGGAAAAAAATGCCAGCAGATAATGGATAATGGTTTGATTTGGTTGGAGCTTTATTCATTTGAGAGGAGAATAAAAAGGAAAGGTTGTTGTTGGCTACTTTTTTCACTGGTAATGTTAATTGGGAAATAGGGATCACTTAAAACCAAGCAATAATAATTGCATTAATACAATTTTGTAGGTTCCCAAAGCTTTGCTGGAAACTGAGCTGTTACTGCAGCTCATGCTGGGTGTCTGGAATATAAAATGAAGGGAAAACACCCTTACTTTGAGTATATGAAGTTCATCTTGTTGCTACTTCTCAGTTTGTAATTTCTTTATCCAACAGATTACACACTCTTTTAAGGAAGCAGAGTTTCAGCGTGTTCTGCCATATAGTGTAATACCACATAAAGCAAGAGAAAGAAAAGGAAGTTGGCTAATGCTGAAATTGTTCTGGTGTTTTCTCATGCAACAGAATGGTAAATTGTTTTCCTTGGCTTTCTGGAAAATATCTGACCTTGATACTTCATATTCCATTTATGTAAACAATTACAAAGGCATCTGAGCCAAATAGAAAAGACTATTTCTTGAAAACCTGCAGGGAATGCACATGGGAATTTCCCACATGCTGTGGCAATCTTAAAAATACCTCCTTGTAACCCCACAATATTAATGATTAACTCCGGAACTGTGAGTTTTTCCAGACTTCCAGTGAACTCGGTGATTTGTGTGCTCAGCTGCGTGTATCAGGGAGAGGTAGTAAAAAAGAGACATTTACCTCTTTTTGTAACTTGCGTTTAACAATCTGCCACATTTTCCCCTTGAAATTCAGGATTTCTGTAGATTTCTCAGCCGATAAATCTCACAGTACAGGAAATGTCATTTTGTGGCTAAGCCTTGTGCTGAGATGTTCTTGTGAGAGCAAGCTGGAACCAGTTTCGTACTTCACGGATTACTCAAAGAGAAAGCCGCTTTGCTCAGGACACTCACCCACACACTGCAGCATGAGCCTTCAGAGGTGTGCTTAACATCGTTGCTATCTTGTTTATATACATCTGAAATTCAGTATTAGTGTTGGCTTTGTGAATGGTTTTCATTATATTTGCTGGAGAAGAGAGCGGAAGCAGAGTGCCCCTTAAGTGGTAATTTCCCAGAGCAAGCAGGGCTTCTCATGCAAAGGTTCACATCACACCAAGTCTATTCAGCTTGTGACGGGGTGGGCAGCACCACTGACAAGTTTGCAAATGCAAACTGTTGCATGAAGCTTTCGAAAGATACTGAGCGCCAAAGCCTCACCTATCTACACCAACAGCCTGTCCCATAATAGTGAAGAATATTCAGCCTCTTGGATCACTGTTTCTTCATCTTCACTGGTATGGATTAATGTAGCAGTGCGGTCTATCAACCATCCCACTGCACCGCTTGTAGTGGTGGTAATATTTTTATCAGTAAAATTTCCAGAGCACAGCTTTTTAATTAATTCAGCTTGAAAGACTGGAGCCTGGCTGTTGTGGGTGCCAAGTCAGTACTCATCCTTACTGGGACAGAAGAAAATGGTTTGGGAATACCTTGTGAACCAGCACACCTCCGTTTCAGGGTGTTTTTAATAATATATCCACCATTTAGATGTATGTATATAATTTAATCTTTCATTATCTATCTACCTATCTAGTGGCTCATCTGAATGCTTCTTGGGTTGATATAAGTCTTTTTTGACTCGTGGAGCAGTCCCAGCATCCTAACGACACAATCACAATCAGGCCATCAGAGCTTTGCTGCAGTGGATGCTGGCAACTTACCTGACTACAGTCAGAAAGGACAAATACCTCTACAAACTGGGCTGGGAAACCACACATTTGGAAGCAGATGGTAGCAAAAAAGGAAGACTCAAGCTTTAGAAAAGAGGAGAGAAACCTGTTTTTCTTTCTGTACACTTGAGATGTGAGTGTGTACATGTGAAAGACAGGGATGGGAAGTGACTAGTTTCATTCCTGTGATTACCTTCTTTTGGGCTAGCACAGAAGTAAAACAGAAGATGCAGCTTTGCTAGACCTTCAGTGAGTGAAATACTTTGTGTCTGTGGGGAAGAAACAGAGAAGAAAGTAGCAGAAAGTCTACCAGGTAGCAGTGTGTTTGTATGCCCAGACTGGCAAGAAGCTGCACTGAAAGTTTTGTTTGACAGAATTAAAGTGACCAAAATGAATCTGATGAAGCACTGCTAAGAAATTAATCTAGTTATGAATCTTGCATTATTCAATGACCGTTCTTGAAACCTGAGCACCTCTTCTCAGCTCATTTGTTGAAAACACTGATTTATAAGAATCAGATTGATTTCTACTCCTTCCAGTCATTAGAAGTGATCTGAAATCAGAGCTGAGAATACCTGAATGACTCGAAACTCAGAAAGTGCAGGAAGAACAGACACCAAATCCTTAAACCCAGGATGTTTCAAAAAAGCCTCTTCACAACACCTTTTCAAGAAAGGGTGGGAATGCTGCAGTTTTTTGTAATATTTATAAAAACATGCATTAATACTAATCTGCAGTAGTTGTTTAAAGGAAGAACATGTACAGGTGGGTAACTGGCAGGTACTGAAATCTCATCATAGAAGATGCTGACCCTTTCAAACTTGACTATTCTTGGGCTCATAATGTGAGTGGAATTTATTGCTCAGTATCTATGTGCTTTCATATAGCTCTATCTGTATGTATATGTATTAGATTTCCTTTCTTCTGTGCCTAATATATAGAGGATGTGGCTTTGCCACATGTCAGCCCTGCTATAACATTTACCTTTCTGTCTGGCTGTAGAGGCTCACATATTCAGCTTGAGATATCCTGGGAGTTGTTCTCGAGATAGATGTTGGTTATTATATTTGTGGGGTTTGGTTTAGAGTTCAGCCTGTGTTAGGGCACATGTGGTAGGGACATCTTGGTCCTGTAGACAGGAAGCAGATAACCAGCTGGTCAGTCCAGAACATCTCTCTCTATCTGCTTGATTAATGCAGGATATGGGTCTGCCACAGCTTTTACCTTCAGATCTTGGCTCTGCAGTTGACTCATGCTTTCATCCTCAGAGAGCTTAATTTTCCTCCCAGATATGATTTATTTCACCTTTTTTTTTCCCCCTTAAAAAAACCCTCCAACAAAACCCAAACAATCTTAAAAGTATCCGGTTACTGGCACCAAACTCATGAACTTTTGCTCCATTCAGTGTTTTCCACTCTTTCATTACGTTCAGTTTGACTGGAGCTACATGCTGTCCCTGTTCCTAAGCTGGCCGTTTCCTGCTGGAAAAGGCAGGGAGAAACCCTGCATTGACTGGGAGAAGAATAAGACCTGCAGTTCTCTCTGTAACCTCTATGAGTATTATGCTACTGTATGTGCTTCTAACATTTGTAAAACCCCTGACAAGTGATACTTGGAAAAACTTGTTTGCATATGGCATTCACTATGCTATGGAACTATGGCTTATTGTTCTGGCATTATAAGAGCTTCACCTGACTGTCAGCTGATGTAATAAAACCATAACTATGAAGCTTGGAGTTCAGAAACTGGATTTTGTTCTGTACCCTGCTACAGATCAATCTCCATATGTTTTATTTCAGTTAGGATAATTGCAGATGTCAATTTAAGTGCCTGCCCTCTTTTAAAACTGTTGATTCCTTGCTTCCTCCAAGTTTTACAGCAGTTAGGCACCCTAGGAAATATTTCTTTGACTCATTTAAGAATTTTTATGTTATAACTGCATTGACCTATTGGGAAACCTCTAGGAAAAACTATCACCCAACTTTATCCTGTTATTCCCAAGTTGTTCTTTACGTGACACACCTCTGTTCTGTCACATTTTACTTGCTTCCCTCTAAGAAGGCTGTTATTCTGCCTTAATTCTTTCTGCCTATGGGAGTCTTTTTAGGCTCCTGACCATTGTAATTAACCACTTTGGACTTTCCAGGTTTTACTGCACATAAGCTTTGCCAAAATTGGAGCCCAGGTATGGCAAACAGAGTTCCAGATGAAGGCATACTCTTATCTAACATAATGGCATTATTCTTCCAACAGTGTTCCTTTTTAATGACTTTTCTTTTTACTGTTGCTGTGCAGCAGTCAAACACACCTTTTCCCACTGCATCTTGGCAAACAACAGGCGTTAACTTTGAAGCTCAAGGCACTTGAGCTTTTAAGGTTGAGTGTCCACTTTATGAAAACCATTCTTGTTACCTGACTGTAAGCTTCATAAAGACTGAGGAACCTCCAATCACCTTTTAAATACAGAAGCTATGCCTGTTATTCCTGGGAGGAGCTCATAGCTAACGGAACTGGAGCAGCCTTGGTCCTCCTCCTGTGTGCAGCTGAGACCAGCTTCATCCTGTGCCGCTGACCTGAAGGTGAGGTTTGCCCAGTGCTGAGGCAATCCCAAGCTGCAGAGCAACCACTGTGATGGAGGGGTGGGTTCCACCTTCCTCCACAAGAGCTGTGTTTTATTTGGGGATGGGGCAGGCTGTGGAGGGTGCACTGCCAACTCGGGTAGGAAGATGGTGTCTGGGGGAGATGCTCTGCTACCATCATTAAACTGGGTTTTGTTGACACAGAAAGAAACTGTGAGCTGACACTGGCTGTGTCGAAGCACCATCTGCAAAAATATGTTGTATTACACAGACACTGCAGTAGAATTAGGCAAAGGTGTTGCAAACTGTGATAAATGTGATTAAACACAATGCTCCGGGAGGGAATCTAGCAGTTCTTGCTGAAGGACTCTGATATGATCCACCCAGCTTACGGTTCTGATAACAACAGGCAGATAAGACCCTGGTATGTCCTACCAGGTGGATGGAGTAAGGCTTTGAAGAAAGAGTGGTGTTGTGCCTGTACATGAAACACAGGCTTGCTAGGACTTATTTAAAGTGCTGTGTGTTTGCCTCTTTGTGGTTTGGTCATGACCATGAATGAGACAGCTCAGCCAAGGGGAGCCACAAAGATTTCAATTCTTACAGTATGAACTAGGGAGCGAACCTGAAATGATGCTGGTATTAGTCATACAGACATCTCTGGTGACGCACTGTAACGACATCTGAAATTATAAGGGATATGGAGTAATCAGCATGAATATGAGAAAGTGATCATCTAAGGTGTTGAAACTACCAGATGTAAACCCAATACTTTCATGTTGACTGCAGAGCCAAATCTATACTTGCATTACAGTTCTCACCTGCCCATTTGTACGGTAAAAGACGTCCTTCCCCTTGAACGAGTCTGGAGGGGCCATGCAGCATCTGAAAGTCCATGATGTATAGCTGTCAGAAGAAGCTCTGACTTTTAACTAAGCCAGCTGGTGATCAGATGCTGTGGCTTGCTATTTATTTTGCAAATCGTACCTGCAGACATGTTTCCTTAGCAAAGTCACTGATTGTGACAAATGTGTATAACAAGTGCAGCCTTCTATTGATTCTCACATTCTATTTTCCACTTTTGGTGGAAACAGATGGAATTCAATTTTCTCACAATTACTATTAGCCAAGAATAACATCACTTAAATCAGTGCGGGGGAGGTGGAAAGTTGCAACTACAAAAACACACAGCCTGAAAAGCTGGATATTGAAATGTAACTTGCAAATAACCATAACTGATGTGTTACCCAGGCCCTGATTCAAAAACACACCCTGGGCCTAAAGCATTACATCCTACTGACATTATACATGTGGCCTGCTGAAAAAAGGATGATCCAGATTGTGCTTGTAGGTTAGATTCATGGCATGACTGATGCTTACTATGTGAAGTCTCAGGACATTTTCCACTAAAAATAAACCTAGGGTAAAGTTGGATGGAGTTAATTCTAATGTAAGGACATGCAATCACGCAAAATCATTGCTTACCTTGCAAAACATTAAAGGAAATTCTTAAGAAATTAAAATATTAGTCCATAATTAGAAAAGAAGGCAATCATTAAGTATGCAATAAATCATTTCCAAATATTCAGTCTGGTTTAGATCAAATTGTTGTGAATTTAGAGAAGGTGCAATGCATAGCTAATGTCTGAGGATGAGAGAAAATCCTACACTCTGTGAATATTAAGGCTAAATCAAGTGCTTAAGGTTAACAAACAGCATAATTAAAGGGCTTTTTGAAATCCCAGCTTTACACTGATTCTTTTGCACCATGCTGAACTCTCAGATGATGTGATCACAGGTATTTTAGTCCCACTATTGAGTATGGCCTCTGGTTTTGTTTAGTAACTAAAATGGGATTATTAGTTTCATTTTAGGCTTCCATCTGTCCTTTTCATTATTACTGTATCTTAACAATTCTTCCAGACTACTACATTTCTATTCACAATGGCCTTGTAAAGAGGCATTATCGGATCTATCGTACAGATACTGAATGGAGCCAGACACTTCTGTGTCAAAAAGGCACCAGGATGATTATGATATTCCATTTAAGAGCCTTTAGTATTTTACAGTGCTTTATGTGTTCATAGCAAAGATACATGGGAATCATACAGCTGGTGTCTATAGTAAGGCATCCAAAAAGACAAGATGACCAGCCAGTGGTCATCCATGAAAGGCTTGCGCTGTAATACATGTGAAACCTGTGGCTTGATGCCTAATAAATCCAATTTCTTGAGGGCTGCTTACAATATCTGGCAGAAGAAGCCTGAGGAGCTCCAGTTCTGTGCCTGCATACTGGGACTGGAGTTACACTTTGACAGTGGTTTTGGAAGTTGCACTTTTAGACCTTGATGAGATGACTGGAACTGTGTAAGATGAAGTGGTTGTTTTGGCTAAGTTTGGGCAAATATTCATAACAGCAGCAAAATGCCCCTCCTGTCCCTGAAATGATGCTTCTGTCCTATTTCAAGACCTAGAAGCACTGGGGCAAGCTGGCATATTTCATTTTGCCTTTTCACACGGCCAAAACAGTATTTTTCCTTAAGAATCAGCAGAGCAGCTTCTGCTGAAAGCTTTCCCCCAGAGATGGCAAAGCAAAAAACTCAACAAAACCTGTGCCAAAACCTTTTCAAGTGAATTTTGAAGTGCTAATCAAGCCACCTCTGTCCAGGCAGTCACATCTTGCTCACAGCCTGAATGCAGAATAATTAAAGAAAAGAAATCTATGCTCCTTTGTGCAGCACTTATCGTTTCTAAAGGCACTCAGCTGGTATGAGTGATTCCACTTTTAAATGGGGCAAGGAGAGCATGAATGAGTTGGCTGCTCAAAGCCTACAGATGCAGATGATACGTGAAGCGGGAAGGCTGGGAAGCGCTGGGCTTGGGAAGGCAGGGTGGCACAACAGACCCTGGATGCCTGTCCATGCTGGGCGAGGGTTGTGTTTGGCTGGGGAGACAAAGCCTTTGCTCATGGCCAAGTTTGCCGCATTGCAGGAAAGGATGAGTCAGGCTCTTCACACCTGATCCATCACTGATGGTTCATCCAGCACAGAAACAGCTGCATCCCTGTCTCTCAGCTGGCATGGACTGATAGTCCACCCCTTTGCACAGTCATTACAGTCACAGCACCAGAGCAAGGTGGCTGCACTGGTGATGGTGTGATGGGGCCAGCAAAATTGATCTCTATGTGTGTGGGGTGCACCCTCTTTGCCCCTATGGTTCTTGCAGTGACACATTTTCCCTCTTGTATCGACAGAGCCATGTGTTGAAAGGCTGTAGTTTAAGCTGAGATGGCGTCTTTGCTCTCCCCACTGTTTTCTGTCATTTGTTTCTCAAGAAATTACTTTGCAGGCTTATGTTTTTCATGTTAAAACCTGATGATGTATCAGTATCTGATACATATTTAAATAACTTTCCAGTGCCCTTGTTTAATTCACTGAAGTCAAACTATGAAGCACGTGGGTGTCAGGGTATTTCAGTACCTCCCTTTTTCTTTTCACTTATAATTCTAACATCCTTCTTAGAAGAAGCAAGTAATAACAATATAGGTTGAGCAGTTGTTACTGGAAAGGTATTTCTAAGCAAAGAGATAACAGACCTAAGTACACAAGACCTGCAAAACCTAAGATGTTAAAATAATCACAAACCTTACAAATGAGACAGAAGCATAACTCTTTTACTACTCTTGGCATTGGCTGAATCTACAGAGGAAATTGAAGATTTTTATGATTCTATTAAAATTACTGTTCAACACATTAGAAAGGATGATAGAGAAGCATAAAGGGCAGTGTCTCATATGTTAATGTTGACCTGGCAATATCATTTATATTGAAATTTGACTTGACTTTCAAGCACCATTTGAAAGGTTATTGCATGCGAAACCGAATTAAGCCGTAGAGCTGGAGTTTGCCTCTTTATAATTTCAAATAAGAACTGCATTTTAACTTGTCCTACCTCCCACCAACAAACCTCTTCATTTTTTCAGGGGGGGAGGAAAACAAAATCAGGTGAAAAAGGCATACCCGTAGGGCAGGGCTCTGGTGCCAGTACTGGCTTATGCCAGAGTGCACATTAATGAGGCTGTTTCACCTTTGCACCAGAATGGCTGAAATTAGATACTCCTCCACTCTCTAGTTTCTAAGAAGTCTTGTATTTCCATCACTGTCTTTATTAATTTTGGATTGATTAAATCCTTTCCCATGTTGTCCCAACCTTTACCTCTTTGACTGCTCTAGTTATTTGAAGCACAATACCTTGTTTAGCTAAGCTAGCCCCTACGTACGTATGAACCGGATCAAATAACCCTGCTTCAGTCACCTCTTTAACTTTTCCAGGAATGATATTAAAAGTGAACGTCCATCTCCCTGAGGGTTTCAGTGCGGAGCCTCAGCAAGTCTCTGATTTTTTGGTAAATAGCTTGGAAATTTTAGAATTTGCATAAAAATACCCTTAACTGAGCGGGACCCCGGGAAAAAAGAGTAAATCCCAGCCACCCTCATCCTGAGATGACCCCGGCAAATGCAGCCTTTTAATGAGGCAAGCTAGTTCAACAGAAAGCATAAGGCTTTTCTGAGAATCTCTCCACTGCGCTCCTGCCAACTCTACCACTTTGGGCATTAATCTACCAGATTTCCAGGCAGGCAGAAAGTGCAGACAAATGGTCACTGTGCAGGCAGCGAGGCGTCAGCCCGCGCCTCTGCACAACAGCCAGGCACACCAGCGGCTTCCGACCTGTGAATATTGAAGCGGTTTTGCCTGCTGTCATCAACAGGGGAGGCAGGAACATGTCAAGCAAACAGAATCTCTGGCTCCGGCAGAGAAGATGGTGCCTTTGACGCAATGCAAAGATGAGATGGAGATAAATGTAGGGATTTATGGTCACTACAACCAGGCTGTTTGATGGAACAGGGAGGAGCTGTCAGGAGTTCTCTTTATGAGGAATGATTTTTATTAAACCAGGAATGGATTTTCCTAGCTGAGGTATTCAGCACAAGTGGAGAGAAGACTTGGAAGCAGGAAAGCCTTTCCATGAGGTTTATTCTTGTTGCTTTGCCTATGGCAATGTTTTTCAGATAATGGGTTGTGTTTTGGGGAGAAAAAGAGGGGCAGGGAAGGCAACTGGGGAAAGGCTGTAAGAATTAGGTAAAATCTTCTTCTCCTCTTAAATTTGCTGCCATCATTGAAATATTTTATTTGCTATTGGAAGATATATTCATAGCTTTAAAAAGAAAATATTGATGAATGAAATTATCAAACTGTCTCCAGCGCAAATAACCGTGTTTCCATCTTGTATTTTTAGAACTGCAAGTGCGGATAAATTCATCAATCTCTATTCATGTAATTGCTTTCACAGTGAACAGCCCTGTCTCCACTCCCACCAGAGTCATGCTTCCTGTGGTTTCAAAAGTAAACAAGTTCAGAGGCCATGAGTGGCAGCAAACAATGTAAACAGGAATTCTCATGGTAATTGTACCTGTGCTCTGCTATACTTAGAAGTGGAAGTCAAGTCACTGTTTGGTGAAGCAAATCTCCTGCAACCAAGAAGGAAGCAGAAACATAATCAACATATGGGTCGGTCGGTCTGCAGAGGAAATCCGAGGTGCAGTTTCACAATACAGTAATTCCACAACAATATCGGTTCAAAAGTTCCCCTTCTGCCTGACCTTGGCCTTTTGGGAAAGGCTGGGAAGAGGAAAGGGTGTTTTAAAACCAGATAGTTCAGTAAACTGATCTGTAGTTTGACCTTAGAAATATGTCTGCTCATACAATTGGAAAAGTGGTACAAGAGAGGAAACAAGTCTGGGCACAGAATGATCTCCATGATGGAGCCATGTGGGCAGAGTTTGCTGCCAGAGGCAGAGGGGTGTGTGAGTACATGCCAAGAGTGAAAAAACCCAAAACATGGAGATAGCTATTAGCATGTTCTTTGATTTCAGATATCTTATTCAGTGAGAGCTGGTACAGCCAGAATTCCTGCGCAGCCTCATTTCTGGTGGGATGGACTAATTTCTTCATCATGAAACAGCTCTGGTGTCACCTCTGGTTGTTCCTTTCCAAGTGATGTTGCTGTGCAAGAGCCATCTACCAAGCTTAAGAGTTTCATGAGCTGGGACTTGTGCAAGGGCACAAGGATTTGCATGTTAGAAGGTGGTAGCAAGAGCCATGCAGTTCAAGTTTTACGTATTATGGTTAATACCAAATAGGACTTTGCCATGCAGATTTATTGTCAGTTGCATGTTATCTCTTGCTTCTTTGGGTTTTTTTTGTTTGACTTACTAAAAAACCCAGCTTTGACAGCCACTCTCTGCAATATCTATAGATGCTTCTTTGCGGGTAAGAATAATAACATTCAACAACACTGACATCTTGTGGCTGATGAGAAATGACTCAGACATGCCAGATTAACCACGAAAGTACCTTCATCAATTGTGTATTCAGCATCTCTTAAAATATGTTGATGCTTAAAGGGATGAGTATCGGAAGTCTGGAAACCAAGGGGTTAAAGGCAGAAAACACATAAAGGTGCTGGTTGATTAGCTGGCTGAGCTGTGTGTGTGGATAATCCAACTGCATGCTAATCCTTTTGGCTAATCTTCTTTGTGTGAGTGATTCCCTCCAGAGGACAGGGATAGAGTCTGGGATGTTTGACATGACAAACAGAAGCTGCTCCCTGCAGATGATCTTCTTTGTGTTTTCCTCCTCCATTGGGAAGCTGGAAGAGAAAATACCTTTGGAAAAGACCCCAGGAGGAATCTATCTTATTACTTATTGTTGCTGCCAGAAATCAGATGAGCAAAGCCAGGCTGTGAATCTGCCTCTCAACCACTGGAGGTTTTAGGAAATAGGTGTAGTAGGGAAGACTGTATGGAAAGATTTGTAGGAGCAAACCCTGGTTGGCAGGAAAGTTGCAAACTTTTCTGCATGCTTAGGCCATTGAGGCTTAAACATAACCTGTATAAAATGGCTTTACCCTTGAAGTATGCTTAGGATAAGGAAATCTAGTTTGGACTCTTATAGATGTTGGAGAGGTCAGATTTCTTTTTTGGTCTAAAGATAGATGTTTGTGACTTTGCAACATGTGATGGTCAGGCTTGGACCTCTCAGATGCTAGCAGCTTCTTGGATTGCTTCCTTGTTTGCATATGTTTTTGTTGCTAATGAACATCTGTATCCACTTTATCATCAGAACCCAGTGACAAAATGATTACTGAACATGAAATAAAATGTTATGCAATGGTTTTCTGCAAGTATTTAGAGGACTTTATGCTTCCTTGAGGATGTGAGGTCTGGGACTGCAAGGAGCAATGACTGCATGCTCTGACACAGCTCGTGCTTGTTGAAATCAAAGCCGCTGTCTGATTTGGGACCCATATTCTGTAAAATCATTTCTGAAACATGGGGGAAGAACTGTAAAAGGCCACATCGAGCTGGCGGTTGGGATTAAATTGATTAGGAAAATCCTAAAAGCCCAAAACATACTGCAACTGGTTCAGGGCTTGGGAGACATATTTGCTAATTATCTTGGGAGGTGGGGAATAACAACCTTTTCCTAGTTCCAGAATGAGTTCACTTTTTATCCTTATTTTTTCCCCCTGGTTCTTGTTTAGAACTGCTTTGAGTCACTTTACCTAGTGAGACTGTGAAAACAAATAGAAGTGAATGACTGTGATTTGTGATGTGCTTGGCTATGCTACATATTGTGCCTTGGCACCTTTTAATTCAGTGCATAAGTCACCTTAAACCACTGACATATACAAATGCTGTAGTTTAGTATACTATGTAAAAATTCCAATTTAAAATGGCTGATACCATATTTTGGGGAAAAATACCCTTTTATCTGCTCTGTTGACTTCACTTAATAATACAAAAGATTATTCGTGCTTGATAGGAGTAATCTAGAGAGAAATCTATTATTCAATATAATTTAAAAGTGGGTATTGTGGAGCTCACAAGAGCCATTCATTCACACTGATGTTTTTCTCTAAAACACATCTTGTTGTATTGTCTAACTATATTAAAATCTATCACATTGAATCACAGATGTTTGTTTCAAAGAATAAAAAGTGCTCAACTCAGCAGAAATCCCAGCAGTATGCTGAGTTAGCACCTTTCAAAGTGCCAGCCAACTTGACGTGAATTTTGTTTATTTAGTCTCTGAAATGTATTATACTGACTTCAAGAGGAGTAAAGATCTCTAATCTGTGCCCCTCATTTCTTGAGCACAATTTACATATACTATTTTCAATATATGTTCTTTGTCATCCCTTGCTGACAAAAATGAAAGATATGCCGCTGAGCAGCACTTAATGTTATGTAAAAGCGCATCTTTATTTCCTATTTTACAGTTAGAAATAAGTTGGTTTATTTTTTTTGCTAAGCCAATAGAGGTATTTCTGTTTTAGCATCCACACTGTAAGATGAGCTTATAAAATTCATGTCTTTTTGTGAGCTCAAATAGGAAAGCAAATGATTCAGCACAAGCACAAGCAAATGACTTTAAGCTTATGACCACAACTTTGACAGCAACATTTAATAAAAGGACATCAAATAATAAATTACAAGTGAAGGGACGGCTTCAGTCTCTTCATAACTTGCTTGCAATGAATTTGAAAGGATGCATTGTTTCCAGAACTGTGAGCATGGGAAAATTGGGATTGATGCTGAAAATTGTGATATGCCCTAATTTGATCTTAAACAGTTACCCTGTACTCAGTTGAAGCTTGGTGAAACAGCTAAACATATGGACATAAAACACTTTTGCTCAGCTGTAGGCGTTTGTAATGTAAACTATTCTTCTTTTCATCATCAGGGAAGGTAAAGCAGAGAGATCCCTGAGGTTATCACAGATATTCAGCCATCAGCTCAACTACGTGTTGGTCAACAGGTCAACATTATTTCTGCATTGCTCAACAGCCTAACAACATTCACCCCCTGTTGGAGCAATGTTGGTGTCAGGATTGGATTTCTGTCAGCTTTGACCTCCCGTTCATGTATGCAGCCTACAACTGTGTTTTCCCCTCTCACACTGTATTTTTTTTAACATATGGTCATTCATCTGTAGGGCTGGAAAGCCAGATATCCATGGCTCTTTTGGTCAATACAATCAACTATGCTGCCAATTATAAGCCCTTGAAACACTACTACAGCAAATTACATGGAGTATGCTCTCATATCCATAGTCTAAACCTATTTACCAGACTCATAATGATGCTCTAAAACAATATCTGTACATTGCCTAGTCATACACAAACTGTTGTATTTTAGTTGTTAAGTAATGGACAAGCAATGAAACAGCTGTTGAAACATTGCACTGGGTTTTTCTCTCTTGAGCTGAATGACAGAATTTGCTAGGTCATTTAATCAATTTCACACTGATTTAAACTAGATAAAAGCAATCATCTTAGCTCATAGATTTGGTAGCTGGAAAGATTGTGTCATCTACATTATAATGCCATATTTCAGTATTTTCTGAATTAAAAAGGAAAAGATCTTTTCCAGTGTCCACAATGTAGTAACACAAAACCTGCTAAACTGTTGCATGTGAGATGACTAAAGCCATAATTCTGAAATGACCAATCTGTAAACTAAGAAGTTTTGTGGAATAATTAATCCAAATATGGATCTGAATGATCAGCTGTCTTTAAAAGTGAGTTTAGATAATCTAATTGATAGCTTGATAAGTAGGGAAAAAATTCTATATGATACTTAGAGCTGTTATATTTTGTGTCTGTGTTGTAATAAACCATCTGCTTTCCGTATTTCACAGACAACCCAAGCACTGAGAAACTGAAAAAAGAAGTTTCATGCTCTATCTGCAGTGTAAGCAGAACTGAATATAAATTATATTTACAATGAAATTTAAAAGTATTTATAGTATTTTGAGACAGCCTCAAACTTAAGCTTTGATTTGCACAATGGATCATAAGGGTGTGAGGAGGAAGAGCTGACAACCAGTATAATTTTATGAGAGGCAAACTCCATAGCCATGCATTAAGCAGGGTTTCCTTCTGGATAAAAGGAGTTTTGCCCAATTTGAAACTTAGAGCACAACCATTAAAAACCAGTGTGTGCTCTCATTGAAGGCAAAAACATAGTAGTCGAGCCCTACTGACTGGAATGGGTCAAGGTATCAGGAAGATAAGTACATGTCTAGCATTTAAGCATGACAGTGCACTCTAGGATGTGCAGCCTCCTCACATGTGGTTGGCAGGGTCATGTTGGGATGCTTCAGTTTATTTTAGAGTGGGAATCCTTGGAGATTTGGGTGGCCCAGCGTGACCTCAACACAAGTAAGCCTAAAGCCAAGAACAAACTCTGAGAGGTTGCACCTTGAACCTCACCTCCCCATGTGCTTTCCTTTAGGCAGCTGAGGTGCCTTCATCCATTCTGCAGGAACTGCAGATAGGCATGCTGTCCAAAAGTGTTGACTATTTCAGACTTTCGCAGCTGATATCTGCCCTGTGTGCATGTTTTTTACAAGATGCCTGTCTCAAGAACAGCATTGACCCTTCTGAAGATTTGTTTGCATCAGAGCAGAAGATTCAGCATTAAAGCATGTCCATTCAGACCTGAAAATTAGTTTTTTCTAATAACTGTGAAATAGCTTGAGGTCAGAAGATATTTACCTGGAAGGTGAGACATCCAAGTTCAATTCCTTCTTCATCCTCTGGGGTTCAAAACCTACCTCTTGCCTCCTCTGACAGCAGCTGAAAGACTCTTGCCTGATCTGGGAGTGGGCTCTTCACACCCCTTCCTTTTCACTTTTTCTCTTCCCCTGTTCTGCTGAAGTTGTGGCCTTATGAAGGAAGAAATTTAGTAATTAGAGAAAGACCTAGAAGTTCTATGGCTTTTCATTGCATTGATCAGGGCTTACACCTGTGAGAGGTTTCCTCTGCTGTACTCTATGAACCTTCCTTCTGCAAGTTAGCATTTGGTCCGTAATGAGTTTCTGTTTCTCAACAGCAATTTATAATTTTTGCAAAGAAAGAGGTCTGCAGGAGAAACCCACTGAATAATAGTTTTGCCAGTCGTGCTTGCTCCCCGTATGGTATGGCTGCTTGAGGAAAAATCCATGTGAGTGACCACATATGGCTATGCGTATGAAATTTTGTCTATTAATGTATTTCATACCTGTTTTCTAGCTTCTTTGAGTTTTTCTAACACAACGAGAATTTACTTCAGATTCTGAACACTTGAATGTTAATTACGTATTTTCACAAACTAGTGAAACAAGCTGAAAACTTGTGCTTGGAGTGCAATCCTATGGCATCAATGAGCTTGGTGTGCTTTTTCTACTTAATTTGATACTTATCCTCAATGTGGACTTCAGAAAGTCTGTATTGCCTCCTGCATGCTTCATAAAGCCTACGTAGGGGCCACACTCCAGAACAATGCCAGTCTTTATAAAGTTCAAATTGGCTATGCAAACTTTATAAAGTATACAAAGCTGCTATTAATGTCTAATCACTCCCCAACAGATTCACCAGACTGCTACTCAAAGGCATTGCTTTTCATTATATCCAGCACATTAAAATATTTTTTACTTTCCAATTCCAGCATTTTAATGTTTCATGACCCAAATAAAAGTAGGAAAATGTCAATGAGGTGAGAATACCTCTGTTGTTTGATTCCCTTGGTGCACATATTCAAACACATGGCTTGGTTTACTTCAAACTGTGCAGAGAAGTCTCATCATGATGATGGGACTGTACCTAGGTAGAATTTGAGGTTAATAGATTTTGATGAGTTGAACCAGGAGCTGGGAACTTTTCAGAACATGCAGTTCTGTGTTGAGGATGGCAATGCCTGTTTAAAGATGAGCATCTACCACTAGATTCACAAAAGAACATAAACCACATTAAAGCTTCTAGTCTAAGTACCTTGAAGACCTATTTCATTGTTGATTGATACTTCTATACACCTATCTTTCATACAGAAAATTTCACAGACTTCCAGATGTTTGCTTGTAGTTATGAACAAAAGAATCACCTTAGTGCTGCAGTAAAAAGAGCTTAACTTACTTAAACATGGGATTCCTTCATGTCAGACTTAGCAATTCCCAGGTAGGCTGATTTAGCTGGACCTGTTTTGAACTGGTTTTGGCTAGATGATGTCCAAGATGCCTTCCAATTCATATAGCTTCCTGTGATTGTATAAGGAAAAAAGAAATCAGTATTTAACAAGCACAAGGTTTCATTGAGTACTATCCACATACACAGAAAAGTATTTTCTAGACCAAAGAGTTTGTGTTCCAAATAAAACAAAGCCTTGCATATGTGTAGGGACTGGAGGTGCACTGAGGTGAAGTGATTTGCTGAGGTCCTACTGAAATTCAGTGATGGAACAAGAAAAACAATTGTCTCAGTCTCATTCTTTCCATTCCCTTGGTTCAGACCATGGTGAACTCAGAAAGCATTGTTAAGTTACACAGGATGGAAGGATTGCTGAAGTAGAATTAATGTTTTGGTTTTTTCACTTACAAAAGATATTTATGTCTGTGACATTTTGCAGCAGTTAAGGAAAAAGTCCCACTCACAGCACTGTAATATCCAGATAGACACCCGGTCATTGATACATGAGCCTTTTCTGGTGAAGATGCAGAAATATTCTATTTCTGTAATTTCCCCTGATTACTCCAGAGCAGCTCCAGGCAATGGCTCCCAGTCAGTCATCTCTGGAATCTCTAAATGGGTATACTTAGGCAGTTCCAGTGTTACAGGATGTGAGAATAAGTTTGTTTGCAAAAGTTATTTGAACAAAGTAACTCCATCTGTATTCTCTCTCAGTGAGCCTCAACTTAAAATATAGTACAAATATTGAATAACTAATTTCCAAGGAGATTCACAGTGGCTTGCAAAAGAAAACAAATAAAAACTGACCCCCTTACATATATGATGCATTCTGATTCCCTCCCCTCCCTTTAATAATTAGAAACACGGTTTCACTGATACACTTTACAAAACCATTCTGGGGATTCATGAATTTAAAAGAAAAAAATAAGCTAGATGTGAATAATTCATACTTAAATAGCTCTGGGCCAAGATATTGCTTCAGTATTTCCAAGTATGCAGGTTTTATTATTCTCTTAAAGTATGAATAAAAATAAGGTTGTTTTATCACACTTGGACTAATCAATGATATGCCCAAAGCACAGTTGGCAGTAAATGATCCATTTTAGTTTAAAACATTTTTTAAATCGATGTGTATTGTAAGAGTGTCATAAAAATCTTCAAATTAGTGGGTTTTGAGCCATAAAACCAAGTAGTATATTTAAAGGGTTTTTTTTAAGGCAGCAATGTTTCCAAGCAAATAGGTGATGGGCCAAGCAGCTCTCTCTGAATTACCATTCATCAGGTTTTCACACTCTATTAAGGCAACCTTCGTGAAATATTTCTACGTTACACTTCATGATGTAATTTGAATGCATTAGAATTCATTTGCTAATAAACTGCAGCAAAAATACAGAACATGCTACCCCCAAAAGCTTAAGAACTCTGTTTAGCTTGGGTTACATACACAAGGGCTTCCAATGTAAAGTTTGTAGGCAAAAACAGACTCCTGTGACTATAATACTTTATTCAGAAGCAAGCTCTTTGCCCAGGGAGGGAAAGCAATGCCATCTGTGGTCTGTGTGCAGGGTTCAGGGCTTTTAGTTTGCTCAATGAACGCAGTACAATGAGAAACCAATGAGTCACTGCTGACTTTGTAGGATAGAGACAACTTCAAAACAGCCCTTTGCCCACCCTGGGAACGCTCATCCATGGCTCTCTTGGCCAGCCAGATTTTGTCAAAGTGTGATGTGGTGCCAGCCCATGACTGAGTCCTCTTCCTTGTCTAAGCATGGCATACTTTTTGGAGAAGATCCAGAGCTGGCCCTTGGCTGTCTGGATGAGTTTTAGGCAATGTGAGCTCATCCAATGACACCAGAGAGACTGCAGGTGTGAAGTAAGATTTGCAGGCTATTGCCCTTTAGGACAGGGATTTTTGGCTTGTCCAGTTTTATATACAAATGCTTCAGGTTGTTTCTAATCTCTGCCACTGGCTTTGATGCTGAGGATGTAACATGACAGCCAGGGAATCACCTGGGAGCATAGAGAGAGGTTATAAAGATCTCTCATTCTTTACTTCCAACTCGCATTCACACTGCTGGCAGCTTTGCTGTCTGCATTTCTAAAGAACCTCTCACTGTAAGTTTTAGTTCAAAGGCAATAGATGTTCCATGTGCGTTCACATCAGACATGCAGTATTGAGGTTTGGAGGAAATCCACTGGAGGCGAGACTATGCTTCCAGTGTTTATGCTCATTGCTTTTGGTTATAGTCAATGAGAGTGAATGGAAATAGTGACAACAGGACATGTTTTGTAGTGGAAAAACTGGCATGTTATATCTCATGATTATTATTGTCTCTCTTCATAATTATTATTTCCTTTTTAAAACTTACATAACATACATGAGCTAAGCACATCGAGAGCTGAGTTCGAATCCTCAGCAGTTCATGCAAACTAACAGGCAAAAAACGCAGCTCAGCAAGAAATCTTTCTCACTAAGCAGAGGCAGAATTGGATGCATCCAAATATCAGGAGACTAAATCCCATTTTGTAGGATTTCCATGCATTAGTGGAAATGAAGGCACAGAGAACCTCAGAACTAGGGCTATTCTCACAAGATTTCTGGCTTGCTCACAGACCCAAGAGGTCTGCATCACCAAAATGAAGCTGGAAGTCTCTTTTTCTTCCTATGGTATTTTTCCTACAGTACTCTTTCTTCCTAAAGCACAATCTATTCCCATAATATTGAGGTCTTGCAATCAAGCTGTCACAATCTCCCATTTGTAAATGGAGATAGTGAGGACATGGCAAAGATTTTGGCAACTGGTTGCCTCTCTGTGTTTAAGAACCACCTACGATTTTCTCAAAGCCTAGATTCAGTCTAGGCCAAAGTGTTCAGGGGTGAGCTCATCAAACCAGAGCAAGCTGACCTGTTTCACAACTCTCTGATGGTGCTATAATTTCCCAGCTTCCCTGGAAACCTGGGTTATACCCTGTTTGCTCAAGGTCCTATGGCAGCTGGTGGTGGAATAGGCAGCTGAAACTTAAAGGAAATTAGATTATGCTACCTCAGGCAGAGCAAAGATCTGGAAGCTGAGAGTAGCTAAAGTTCAAGAGATGAGGTGAGAGATACCAGCAGTTACCCAGTCTACTGTTTTCCAGGATGGAGTTGTGTGCACTGCCATTTCACCAGTAGGTTTAAGAAGATGGAGGGTTAAATTTTACTATATTTGTACAGCTTTTTCCTTTTGCTGAGGGCATAAAGAGAAAGTAGGGTGTATTGCATGCAACATTTGAGGTGTTGTAATGGGCCATAGGGAGAGGTCCTAGCTTTTAGTCAAATCGGTGTGAAATGTCAAAGAAGCACTTGGTACAAGGGTGTCTCTTGGCCAGTCTCACCTTGGTTTCTCTTCAGGATTTTTTTCCTATTGCTAACTCTAGCAGAGCACTTCCTGATTTTCACATCTACAATCCCCTTACCTAGAGGATGCTGTGGGGCTGGAGATCTGGCTTATTTTGGATATCTATTTAAAAAGAAACAAGGCTGTGCGATCAGAGTGGAGTAGCTGATTCTATTATCTGTTCTCTGGTTCCTCTGGCAGAAAAATCTTGGCAATATCTTGAAGGAACATATTATGTTTCCAGTGAAAGGAAATCATTCCAGTCATTCTCAACAAATCCCTCTATCCACTACTGCATTAATACTACAGGTTCTTAAAGAGACCAATCTAAAACTTATTTTTGGCTAAGATATAGTCACTGAATAAGGAAGCAGGAAAGCAAACATTTTGAATATTAGGAGAAGCCATCTCCTCACACTCACTGCCAGAAGCCCTGAGAAGAATTTCAAATTAATAAATAGCACTCTTCTTATTGAAAATTTCACAGAAATATTTGGCAGTAAATTAAGGAAAGTTGTAGATTCTTTATAGTAAAAAAGTTTAAAATGGAAAGTCTGACGCATTCTTAAGCTATAATAACACAAATGGGATCACTATAATTTTCAGTTGATTATAGGTTATGAAATCACTGCCAAATACCCATATATTCATGAGCCTGCAGAAAAGAATCTGCAAAATGAAATACAAAGAACTGCTGAAGGAAAGGAAAGTACAGGCAGCTGTAAATGTAGGAGATATAATGATAAAGACAAACCTAAAATCAAGATACTGTTGGTAACTCATCAGAGAATTTTCACTCACACCCTATCAAATTGAATTTAATCACTGACAATTTCCATTATGTACTAATATAGTGATTTATTTGCAGACATTCTAAGATAAAAAGCTTTTCTAAGATGGGATTAATTTTGAGAACATATATCGAGTACTAAACAGGAAAGAAATTATAGGGTTATTATCTCCAAACTCAATAATATAAACCATAGAAATTCAGACTCAAGGTTACATCAAGGAGAAGGAACCAAGTTTTAAAAATCATACATGGAAACAGTATTAGTTTGGTCACATGAAAATCAGTAATTTTCTCACTGGACAAAGAACTATGTTGACAGTGCTGTTCAGATTACTAGGGTTAAACACAGATAAAGGGAAACCATGGTGAGGTGGATTAGCATAAATGTACTATAGCTGCTAATGATAATATAAACTTATCTGTAGCTTCATATTGAAGTATATGACTGGGAGACTGCAAGATAGATGAACAAATGGACCTTTTCCTGCTAGATTTTATGTTCGCTTTGTAATCACATGTAATTGGGGTTTGCAAGAGGTTTGCTGAGACAGAAAAATAAAACCATGGAGCAATTAAAAGATGGAGACCTGGCCTTTTGTGGGGGCAGAAAGAGCACAGTAAACAATTTTTTGAACACGTATTTCTGGTATTCCCAATAATTTGAGACAAATCACCTCCTAAACATAGTAAGGCATATAAAATGTAAAGAGGAGAAATGTTTCCAGTGTGAATTAGCAGAAATTAAGAGTTTGAAATACAGTATGTATATTATTGTGAGCAAACTCTCTCTGCATTGCAACTGTCAATGACATGGTCTTGAGTGCTTGAGCTTCCTCAAGAGTAACACATTTGAATTTGTTATTTTTCTTCTGGCAGTTTGTAATTTCATTTCAGTTCATATTGGCTTAGCAATGAGCATCCTTAAAAAGTGATAGATGCAGGAATGTGGGCATACAAATGTGATGCATAATATTTAGGACACTGTAACTACTCTGCTTAAGAAACTAAGCAATTCAGGAACTAATAGTTAAGGAACTATGCAGCAGAACCTTTGCCTATGCATCAGTGGGCTTCCTAATTGGAGTAATCAATAGAAAATAGACTTGAAAATGGTACGAGGACCAGTTGAGATATAGTCAACTCTTTCTCTCTATGTGATAGCTGTATTGAAGTTTGTATAATTGAATTGAAATTATTAAGGTCTCTGTGGTATAATTTTCCATGTGTAGGTCCTGCACAGTGTCTGTTTTTCACTGATATGAATTTTCCTTCCTGAACATTTCCCCACTCTAAAAGTCCATTTCTAACAGTTCCATTTCTCCTTCCTGCATGACTGACTGGCTGCTTGGCTTGTGAGTGCTGTTTGTAGAAGCAGTAGACACTGAAATCCATAAGCAAAGTATGTGTATTGAGAGCTGTAATTATTACAGAGCTGTAGGGTTTGGTGGAGCTCTTCAGCTGAAAGTTTTACAAGTTTCCAAAAGGTCAAGTTAACCTCAAAATGCTGTGTTTGACAGGTAAATGTAATCTTATCATTTTACTGGTTAAAATAGAAGTACCAAGAGAAAAAACCTTATGATTCCGAATTTGGGCACTTGAAAGATTATATTGGCAGAATCAGGCTTCTGGCTCCAACACACTTCATGAAACAGGTCTTCAGATTTTCACTGGAAGGTGAGGATGCCCTCCAGCTGATAGCATAAAAGTGTCTTGTTTTTACTAAATGTGGATGTTGCTGTTCAGTATCAGATCTTCAAATAGTCTCAAAGGGAATTGCCCAAGGTCATGTAATGCCTTTGGGAAAGACCTCAAGTGTGTTAACTCACTTCTCCACTCTCTAGTGCAATGAGCCAAGCGAATCGCTTCTGCTTGGGAGCCAGAAGGTCATGCATAGAGAAATTTCCTCCCCCACAAAGCCACCAGAAATGAAGTGTGCACACAGACCTGGGGACTGGCCTTTTTGGTTTTCACTGGCCAGCTTTGAGGCTGCAAGTTCCTTCATAGAAAAGATGCAATTCCAGAAACACCTCAGGATTTGGTTGACATTGTTTAGTGACTCACTTTTTCAATACACATGAAAATGCTGTTAGCTAAGGAGAAGCCCAGAACTCTTCATCTTCTTTTTAAAATAGTAGCTTGGGGGAACCCTCTATTGCAACTTCTTTTCTTGCTCCTTTTTTCTAGAAAGAAGGGTTTGAGTTATAAATAGTAGTTCTGTATCCATCTGCAGTCTGAAATGCCAGCTAACACTCCCCCTTCTCTACTGTGTTGTGTAACCTATGGAATAAGCTTCTTGTTTCCTGAACATAGCTGTCAAATGTGTCCTTTACAGTCCATTCAAGTGTTTACTACATACACAGTGTCTCTCCTTTGTTTGTGGGTGGCAGAGAAGAGAAAGGAGCACTTCAAAGTGAACGGGGGATTTTGTGATCAATGTGATCCGGGGCAGGTGATGCTCCAGAACCAGGTGCAATGCAGAAAGGGGTGGTTGGAAGAGGGTGGAGATGACGACTCTCCATGCCAGAATGTTTGCCTGGGTTGCTGTTGTGCAGGCAGCTGGCTGGCATGCTGCAGGGTTATTTAATAACTAGTCAGAGGATTTGGAC
Source organism: Psittacus erithacus (assembly GCA_009867235.2). Taxonomy (NCBI): domain Eukaryota; kingdom Metazoa; phylum Chordata; class Aves; order Psittaciformes; family Psittacidae; genus Psittacus; species Psittacus erithacus. Next base: position 48,932 of record WYDI02026331.1, on the reverse strand, counting down.
TTGAAGGCAATCTTAAGGTCAGTCCTAAACCCTGAAGGGAGCTTATCGTCCCTGCAGGTACGATTTCATTAGGTTGTAATTAGCTGAACAAGGACAGTGTCTTCTGTGGAACAGAAAGAAAAAAGCTTCTGGCAGAGAGCTTTAATGCTGCAAAACTTTATCTGTTGCCTGAAAAGCAAAACCTGCTGTTCTCAGAGACCCACAAACTGTGCTGTGGCAGCTGGGGCACCACATACTTTGCTCCAGCAATAAAAATAGTGGTGGGAGGCAAGAAAAGCCAACCTTTTGATCTGGGAAAGGTGTGAGCAGACAGTGCTAATCCCACCTGGAGGGTGAGATGTGAAAAGCTTTTAGACAAAGCTCCCCAAATGGCACATCTCTGTGATTAATTTGTCATGTGCTGTCTCTACTGGAGACCCAGAAGCAAGTGAGACAGTGATGAACACTCATGTTGTGTGACCTTTAAATTCTCATGTCATCTGAAAAATGTCGCAATTGTCAGAAGTTTCTGGGCATTCTAGAAGGAGTAAGTCTAAGAACATCAGATTATGACATCCAAACGTGGTGGAGGGTTGTGCTTGGCATGGGTGGGAGTTGTATTTGGACTCATGCCACTGAATGCAGGAGGTGAAACCGGGGGTCATCACAAGCATACTCAATAGAAATATTAACAGAATAAAAAACCTGGGGTGAATTCTGAGCAGAAAGATAAAAAAGAGTGAGAAGAGATTTTTTTCATCTTATAAAAGGAAGAGGGAGGTGGTTTGGAGCGGAGTTTCCAAGGCAGGCTCGGCAGGCTCGGCAGGCTCAGCTTACCGAGTTAGTTTTGGAGAATTATCCTGAACAGTAATACTCAGGAAGTGAACTTCTGCTGAATTTTCCTCTCAGCTTGCACAGCTGGGTGCCAGGGGAAATCCTAACTGACAGTTAGGGGAGGAGACTGTTTTCTGTGTTCTTTATGGGGTCTTGTTTCCAACTTTATCATCGTGTATTTTACTCTTGCTTCACTGGGATGAAATTTGCTCATCTTTAAGCTGTCTGATGGTAATTGATAGAAATTTATCTCAGAAACACAAAGCACTTTCTATGGGAGTAATAAATGTAAGTAAAATAATTTATGAGACTAAAACCCTCAGGAGCTTCTGCCCTTGCTGGCATCTAGGCAATCTCTCACCAAACAGCAAGGATGTGTTTGGGACTGGTTTCAGGTGCCACAGTGAGATGGTATATCTTTCTAAGTACATAAATATAAGAATGTATTTCCCTGTGATGGGTGATAGCCAGCACACCTTTGACTAATTGTATGTGGTGGAGAGAGAGCCCCCAAAACCAAGTAACTTCAAATCACCATAGTTAGTACTGGCAGAGTCCTACGCTTCAGGCAGCAGTTGCTGCTGCTGTTTTCCTTTCTTTCTCCACCAAATCCTCGCTAAAATAAAATTTGCATTAAACTAACCTGAGCTCTCTGGCCTCTAGGTGCTCTTCAAAGTCATTGTGAGTATTGCCCAGCTCAGTTCCCTGGATGACATAGCTTTTATTTAGCTCCTGCTAAAAGTAACTCTGTTTAATTTTCTGTAAATCACAGTACCACTTCTGAGTTTTCTGTGGCTCTGTTTCTTTACTTCCTAAGCCTAGGTCTGTGCTGTGATTCCCTACCAAGGAAAAGGAGACAGATGTTAGATGAAAGGTACTCTAGGGAAAAAAACAATCGTGAGGACGGTGGATATCAAAAGATGAGAGAGTATTTCTGAGAGCAATTGGGCAGCGGAACTCAAGAATGATACAATATTAAAAGAAATGCACCTTCTGTTTTCAGTTATAATGAAACTAAACGGTAACCTCATTTTGAACTCATTGTTTTTGTACTTGGAGGTGCTATGATTAGGGGAGGAAAAAAGAAGCAATTTTATGTAGCCCCCAGCAAGATGCATGTTTTCCATCCAATACTTCCCCGTTCATTCTTCTTTACATATTGATTTTCTCTATTTTAGTTTTTAAGTTGCTCACACAAATGATTTGAAAGGAAATTTTCCCCAACAAATCTCAGCTGTGCCTGGAGTTCCTGGCATTTTCAAAAGAAAGCTCCTCTGTTTTGTGTATTTACATAAAGCCTGAGTGCCAGATTTGGAAGATGTAATAAAAATATGTTCTTCTGGGATTTGTTGTTAAGGAAAGAGAATTCCCCATGACCAAAAATACCCCAGTAATAAGCATTTGCTCTGTGCTGGCACAACTGTGACCTTAAATTATGAGCTTGTCCCCATTTGTAACCAGTTTCCCCTCTTTAAGTGTACAGTTAAGTCTTTTGTAAATATCATAACTAAATCTGGAAGTGTAATTTCGTGACTCTATTTGAGGATTAAGAAAAAGAAGAATATTACTTAGAGCCCTATGTAATCTTTTCTGCTTTGTTTAATTTAGCTTAAGCTATGAATGCCTTATCTTACAGTCATTCTTCACTCAAGCTCACTTGATATATTTTCAACGCTGTTGATAATACCCTGAGAAAAAAAGCTAAATGTTCATTTCTTTGTGAAACAGAATATATGTACTCTGAAGTGCTTTAACATGACATTAGTGATATGGCATCATTGTCCCTAGGAAGGAAGAATGTCGCTATATCATACTGTTCATTTTCTAACCAGAGAGTATTTAGAGCTGTAGGAAGGAGGTAATAGATTTTATGCTTGATCATACCAGCTGGCTTTATTAAACACTTGGAGCCACACTCTAGTTTCCTTTACTAAGAATGCCACAGAATTGAAATTCTCTACTGAATGCAGTCTATGTCTCTAGTTCATGAAGGTGTTATTCATGTATTTTTTTCTAGTGAGGATGTCCCCAGGTTCTGCGGGTATCTGAGGTTTGATTATTGTGCCAGAGTGACGATTGCTGATTAATTCAAATATCTTATACACTACAAGCTTCACAAACTTCATTCTTTCTGGGTCCACTTTTTGATCCCTTATGCTAGTTGAATTCACGACTTCTTGTTTCCTCCACACAGTATGGGTGGTGAAACAATTTTAAAGTCCTGAGGAGCTGCTTTTGAAGCTAATCTAATGCTTTTCCAAATCAAATAGTCTGAATTTGCAGCCGTACTTTTTATTCTTTCTCATGAAAGCCTGTCCGTTTACATAGGAACATGTTGCGCTGTCATTGAACATGAGTCTTTTTCATATACTTGGAAGTAATATGGGGCAGATCCTCCCCTGGTGTAAATACTCATAATTCAGTAGATTGTGCAGCACCATTTGAACTTTGAGTGAAATTCTGCAGAGATCGCCTTCACCCTTTGCCCAGTACCGAGTCAATATAGGCACACAAGAAGTGCCTGAAAGATTACTACGGACTAGGCAGAGTAAGGACATCTCCTAAAATAGCGATGTCTCCTGTCATCAACAACTAGCTTTGGAAAATCTGAGAGTTAGGTAAAAGGAAGACTTTGAAAGCCTGTCTCTGGAGCTCAGCAGGGCTGACACAAAGCTGTTCCCAGCATTCCTTACCTCCCAAACTGCTCCTTTAGTAGTTTAATCCAGTGCCCAGAAACAAAATAGCCACACACAAATAAATCCTCTGGCGCAGCAGGAGCTAAGTAACAGAAATAGCTGTGTCTCACTTACAAGAAGGATAGATCCTCAGCCAGCAGTGGCCCCCAACCCAGAAGACAAATTAAATGCAGAGAGACAAAAATGAAGAAGAGAGAACAATGTTTCATTGGGGGAAAAACATCAACCATCAAAAAAAAGCTGAAAGAAAATGACTGGCAAACATACACACACACATGCATGCACACATATTCCGATACACGGGACCAGCCTCATAGTAGAACAAGAAATATACATAAAAACCAATTCATTAGAAAGTGTCATCCCAATATAAGTTCCAGTTATCAGGTGAACATTTTCCACAGTAGCATCAATACGAAATTCATTATGTTCTAAATTCCTTGATTTTTCTTATTATTTCCTGTGTTTATTTCTTTAAGATCTATCTTACACTAAAACCAGCAGGAAGACTGATTATTGCTTTTGGTAAGAGGTGAATCCAGATTCATGTTTTCAAGTGGTTATGAAGCATAGCTACATACCTGTATTCCAGTCCAAGGTTTTTAAGAACCTTTACTATTACTGACAAAGGAAGAAATATGATACAGAAAAAGGTTCTTAAAGCAAGAGAACTGTGATCAGGATTGTTATAGTCTTGCTGTGTCTGCAAAGTGATTTGGTAGACACCAATCCTTGTGCAGTTAGTGTAAAAAATGTACCAGTTATTTTACACTCCTACAACATGTGGAAAATTGTGCTGGTAGAACTGGGAGTGGGGCTGCTGTCTAATTAAATATCAGGGTGAATTATCTGGTGTTCAATAGTAAAACTAGTTTTAATTAAATTTAATTTTGACAATAGAAATTAATTGCTTCACTGGCCACAGGACTGAAGAGAACATTATAAGGACATCTAATCAACAGCAGTTCTAACACTGGAATTGGCATATGGGAAGCATTTGTCGACATATAATTAGGACTCAATCCAACCTCATTGAAATAAACTTTCCATTGATTTTAATAAGAAATACATTAAACTCTGGCCACCACAGTTCACCATAATGTGGTATCTCTGCTTTTAGAATTTGGCACCAGATCAAATTCTGCAATTTAGCTTACAGATTTGCTACAGGGAGTGACCTTACCCATATTATGTGGTATGACAGCTACAAAACAGCTGCTATCAGCTTTGAAGAATGGCTGTTTTATAAGCTGGGAGAACAGTTTGTCACAATAGATTGTTATATCGAAGTAGATACAAGTTCAGGGAACATGGGAAAAGATAATTGCTCAATTCTTTGGTTTCCTACCTGCGCAAAAAATAAGCAGCAGTTTCAATGGCTAAATAGACACTCTGAAGAAACTTTTCAAAGCTACTCCTATGGCATAAAGTTTCAAATGCAAGTCTTTGAGGTTTCTTTATTCCTCATTCTCACAATAAAATAGATTAATAATCAACAGATAAATCCAGTATTTGAATCAGCAGGGAGAGAACTCCTCTAATCTTCATTTAGCCCGAGTTTAATAAATCACTTGTTTATGATAAATGTGCCCCGTGTACAATCCACATCTCTGTGAATATAATTGTATTTGGGAATTCTTTGCAGTACTTCTGCAGGATTGCCCACTTCTCCAAGCTCAGTGTTTAAACCACTGCTTGTTACTCTTTGGTGCATGGAAATAGATATCTGCATAAAAAATGACTTCATTTTTTTCTAGGCCAGCTACAACTACATCCTTCAGAAAATCATGGCATTTTTGCAGCACTTAAACATCTGCTGTGTGACTGACATTACCTGCCTGCATAATTTTATTAACGTCATTGAATAATGATATTTTGGCACACGTCCTCTCAACCTATTAAAATAGCAATTGCTGGAGACAGCAGCCACACAGGCTGATCAACAGGGAAGGTTTGCAGTGCAGATGTCTACAGCTGAGAGAGTTGTAAAGGCTCTTTCAGAGCCAGTGCAGAGAAAAGGGCACTTTCAGGTTGTGATTCATCTCACCCTACAGTGGGCATCTAAAATAAGGCAGAGTTCCGAACTCTGACTTAAAATTGTCTAGTGAGATAAAAGAAACTGAAGGTGACTGGCTTTGATATAGGTGCTCACATTATAGATATATACAATTAAATAGGCCAGGTTGGATGGAGCTTTGAGCAACCTGGTCAAGTGGGAGGTGTCTGTGCCCATGGCAAGAGGTTGGAACTATGTGAGCTTTAAGGCCCCTTCCAACCCAAACCATTGTGTAATTGTGGGTTAAGTGAGATGAATCTTGTTTTGCTGGAGGGATTTTGACCTGACAGTTTCTCCCTCTGATGCCAAGCAACCAGCAGTAATATTACATAAAATATTGTGTCTAATATTTTTCATACCTTTTCATACAGAGAGAAGATTTTACTTTACTTTCCGGCCTCATGACCTCTGTAGGTTTCAGTTACCAACAGAATCTCCCTTAGAGTAAAAAGGTGCATTTCTGAGGTGGTAAGAAAGTGTATTAAGTGATAATTTGTAAATATTAGCCCTGTGAATAAGGATAAAACTGTAACACCGACAATTGCTGCTGTGCCTTTAAATGACTTATTTACCAAACCCTCAAATCATTTAAATCATTTGCCTGTCTGAGGGACTGAGTAATGCAAGTAGAATTATCAGTTTCATCTTATCTCGGTATGTGCCGAATGGTGATGGATGTGTTCTTAATTTACAGTCACGGTGCAGAATGTGTGTGTTAGGGTCCATGCTGCTGCCCCAGGGTACTAACAGAGCCTACTGTAGAGCTGGTTTGGGTGTTTCTGTACGATCTTTTAGTTACATCTGTAATGAGATGTAGAGATACTTTAGGAAAAGGGGGTTTTCTGGATGTACCCAAGTAGGAAAGGTGTCCCAAACGTATACTTTTCATGGAGTGGAAACAAATGTTGAATGATGGTACTTTCAAATTAAAATATTGAGAAATAAAACCAGAAGGTAAGTATTCTTGAGCCATTAAAAACTGATTGGAAGAAAAACCTTTTCGCTAATGACAATCTGGTCTTACCTAGTCTCTTACAAAACCACAGAGTGCATAGCTTTGTGATTACTGGTCCAGCCAGTGAGAATTATACAAGAGTTCTATTGTCAAATGAAGAATGGATGATCGCATTCAGGCATACTGGGCTGAAGTGTTTTTTATTCATATTAGTGTCATGTTGCTTATAGCACATCTTGAAAATAGCCATGCTGTGCTTATGAAAAGTTAAACTTCATGTACCTACTGGGGGATTGGCCTGTGCCTAATTTGTGTACGCTCTAAGAATAAATTAACATCAATGCTCAGGCTGGCTTCTACAAGAACATTTTGAAGTTCAAATCATACGTAATTCTCAGACTTATAGGTTGGAAATGAATTTGAACTTGAGAATGAGATACAGCCACATTTGGCTGTCATTGCCACTGCAGATGTGCTCCACAGTGTAGCTGATGCCCCGATACCCCCAAGGATTTTCCAGGACTTGCCTTGCTGCTCTAGGATTTGAGCTTTCCTTCAAGACTTTGTACTGCCATCTGATGAGCAAGTGTCCTGTGCATGAGAAATGGCAGCAACTAAATGAGCTTTGCAGGGGTTAATGGTATTTTCAATAGACTCACCTATAGGCGCCTGAGAAGAGAAATATACATGAACTCAAGCACTGAGAAGCAGCAGAATCAAAAAGGTGATGAAAGAGAAAGGAATAGAAGGATCTAATTAATAGATTGCAATGCTAAAAAAGACTACTGTGATCATCTGATCCCTTGTAGCAGAGGTCATAGGTCTTCCCTCAATTAATTTTTACTTGAATTTGAACTTTTCTTTTTACAGCCATCCAATGCTGATTTATAAGTTGCTAGTGATGGAAAATATTACAGGCATCTTTTAGCCATGCTAGTGATTAATCATTTTCACTACCGGGGGTGGGGGAGGGGGGTGGGGGAGCAGGGAAAGGCATAGCTTTATTTTTGGTCTGAATTTTTCCGATTTCAACTTCCATGAATATCAACTGTGAGTTGTTACAGAACATATTGAGTCAATTTCCATTCTTTTGCTCTTCTTCCAGCAAAAGATATGGTTCTGTTTTCCTTGGCCTGTCTACATTATTTTAAGGTCATCAAGAGAGAGAAAATGAGAGAAAAAAGGAAAGAAAGAAAGAAAGAAACTGTTGATCAGCGCCAGTATAAGACTTTTGATTTCTTGCTCTGACACACTCCACCAAGCTGAGAGAAATGATTTAGAGCCACATTTTGGAAAGGTGTTAAGCACTAAATGATGCAGCAGGCATGTGGGGAGCATTTAAAAAAGAGCTCTGCACCCAGCTTCTTGGGTTACTTGTGGATCTAGGCACTTCTGAAGACCCAGTAACAATGCTTTGGTATTGAACAATTTGTCCCTCACCTTCCACCCTGCAACCTTTAATCTCTCTGCCTCCATTGCGCAAGGAGAATCTGTGCAGAAATAGAGAAGAATGCTGTAACATGAAACATTACAAGTCTGGGAGGTGTCCATGTGCAGAAGAAGACTGTGTGAGTACATAAGATAGATGTTAGTGTTAGTTGGCAACTGTTTGTTGGTTTGTGCAAAGAAAGGATCACTTCCATATCATACTTGTGGCTGGGAAGCTCTGAAATACACAGCTTTTTCTGAGCTTTTGTAACCCTTTGGGTATTGAGAAAGCGAATGGATGATTGATCAAAGGGAAGAACGTAACCACTGCCTCCTGATCCACACCACAGAATTGGAATCTGCTCCATGCCTGCCTGAGGTCGGCAGAAAGGCACTTGTAGATGGCAACAGGGATGGGGTGGCCCAATCCCCAGGTTGTTCCCCTGATGTCCTTGATGTCCCTGATGTCACTGAGAAATGCTTCTCACAGCTAATCCTTGGGGAAGTCTGTATTTCTTGGCTGGCTATTGAGTATTTGACCTTCTGTTCTCATCTTTGGGATCTGCAACCCTAATTCTTTTCCATTAGCAATGCCAAAACTAAGGGCAGCCAAACGGATGTGGGTTTTTCAGGTGGGCTTAAAGGAATGAGCTCAGGTGTGACTAGGTTTTTCCGGCCACGTTTACTAATTTTATCTTTTCTCTTGTGCTCTTTTTCCCTCTTTCTTTTTTCTTTTCTTTTTTCCCTCCCCCTTTCATTCTTTTGAGAAGAATTGAAGCATTCATTTGTTGATTCTCTTTAATGAAGCTCCAGTTCCTCTAGTGAGAAACAAGGGCTGTAATATTTAATGGAGATGTGATTCTTAGAATTCCTTTTTTGAATAATCTGACATTATATTTTCCTATTTAAATACAAGAACTGAATCTGCAATGAAGACATTCCTATGACAACTAGATGTTAAAATTTCTCAGAAAGGAAGAAGTTTGATTGGGAATATAGAAATTATTTAGAACAAGAAGACATTAGTATGGACCTGGTAAAGATCCAGCATGAATGGCGATTAGCAATTAAGATCATTTCGTGTTTTTTCCTCTTCAGTTTTCAATCTGAAGGAAATGTTTCTTTTATAGCTTTTTGCTCAGCTGTTTCATTTATCTGTGTTGTGCTGCAATGATAAAAATAAGGAAAAGGATGTTTCAGATTTATTCTTTTTGCCAACTCTTTTTGTTGTGAACTGCCTCTGATTATGAAGTGGAATGAATTGTTGATTTTGGACTGCTCAGGATTATCAAAAGGAGTGCATTTGTGCTGTTTTTTGTCATGTATTTTAAACACAAATATGTTTTAGGGTTATTTTATGAAGAAAATCTGTGAGCCTGACTCTCAGTTCCTGTGCATCCAAAGACACCTGAAATCCTGCCTCACTTTCTTAGTCCCTCTTGATTACTCAGGAAAAGGTCCTGTTTTTCTTTAAAGGGAGCACTGCCTGAGAACTGGCTTCAGGATGGAGGTTTGTCTCTTTATTCAGCTCTCCGCGGGTGTCCAGTTGCCTACATTGTGAGATGCTATGAATACTTTTCTGTCAGAACTTGTCAATCCAGAGAAAGCAAATCTGACTCATTGGAAAACATCCCCATGAGAAAGAGACTTTCACAACTGCCTATCTGAATGCACGGAAAGATAAATGCTACGGTTCAGACTTTCCCTCCAGAGAGAGACTGTTCTTCAGGAAAAGTCAAAACAGACACACACTTGAAGTAGGCTCAACAGATTTTACAAGATATGACATAAACAACAAGGAATTTCTAGCAGTGGCTCTCTGCAGACAGATTTATGGAATATTGAGGGCCTGAGGATTAAACTCTCTGTTGGTTGGGGTGACACAACCTGATTATTCTGTCCAGCTGGAAAAGAGAGCGGTAGCAACATCCATCTCAAGAAAATTAATCTATTTAAATGGTGCAATGCTGTCTTCAGCTGGCAGTGACACAGAACATAAACACTCATGGATTGTGGCTTGCATCGATATCCTGAAGAGAACAAGAGACATGAGGAAAATGGTACCAGGTGTTAAATTCATCGCTTCAGAAAATGAACAAAGTGAATAAAAAGTAAATTAAAAAGGCAAATTCATATAGCAGGGAGCTACACAACCACAGGCCATCAGCAAGATACATCCAATGTGTAAAATGAAGAGTAATGCTACATTTAACTCAATTAAATGTTTTTGATATAAAAGTAGACTGGGAGAAATATAACTCAGAAGTTTTCACTGCTAAAATTGTGTTTTATATTCCACACACTGCTGTGTTTGTTTTACATTTTCACTGAAAGTTATGCAGGCAAACAGATCTCTGCTGGCATCTGAAAGGTTTGTGTGTAGCAGCAAGGAGCTGGAAGGAGAAGATGGGAAAAATTATGTGAGTAAAAATGAATGGGGAAAAATTCAGTGTAATGGCATTTTAAAATGATGCAGATGAACCTTAGCTTCAGATGACATGGAGTTTTTTTTTAAACTTTTTTAAACAAAACCAGCCTGAAAAACATGAAAACAATTATTTATATATTTATTTCTTTTTTTGGTCACCTGACAGTGTCTAAAGTATAATTAATTTATGGACACAGAACCAAAAGATGCTAAGGAGAAACACGTTTTCTTAAGAGCACTGCTGAAGGTCATGTCCTGAATATATTTGTATACCTGTTTCTAGCACAACTGTGGGCAGCGCCAACTCACATCAATAGTGGGGTATTGATATTGAAAAGTCTTGTCTAAGTTTTGCTTCTGTGAGTCATTCTGATGGCTGCTGTGTGGCTGTCCAGAGTGATGGAGAGCAGTATACCTGTTGCCTTGCTCCAAACCATTCAGCTTTCTAAATACCTGTGAGAATAGTACAGTGTTGTTGCTGATATTTCTCCTCCTACACATTCCTTGGCAGAAACTGTTTCTCTAAGGATGGTCCTTGGAGGTCACTCAAGAGTAGTACCGTCATGGTGATGCAGTCTGGACACATACTCTTTCCTCTGGCTTATTTCCATAGTGGCAGTTGTAAAGGTCATGTGCATGGCCCTACCAACTTACCTCAGTCTGTCTCTCTCTGTCCCAAGGCATGTTTCCATTTGACCAACCCTCTTTACCACATGGCAGATGAAGAATTGCAGATTGATGGAAAAGATGAACCGCTTTTGGGTAAGATTATTAACTTTTACAGTAATCATGTCTGTTACTGTTCTGGGGGGGCTTAGGTACCTCTAAGCACCACTGTAACCCTAAGGCACCGCCATATCTCTAAGATATGGAGGATTGCTGCTGCAGAGGGATTGCGGAGCCCAGATTTTTCATTCTCTACTGCTGGGATTGTGCTGTCCTAATGATGTGGGAAAGGGAGAAGTCCCCAAGTCAACTACCTGTATAGCAACAGTGAAATGTAATGTACAGGATTTCCTCCAGGTGCTCATCTGAGGGGAATGATGTGGAACAGCATTAATGAGTAATTTCTCTTTTGAAATTGATTTTCAGACCTTAAATAAAATGTTTTTCTGTTACCTACTACTCTACTAATAAACCCCAAAATGCCTGACAAAAAGCCATTTTTATTATCCACATTTTATAATGCAGATATCAAGGTCTGAGTGTCATACGGGCTAGAGTCTATAATGTCTGTAGCTGGAGTAGAGGACTGTATTGCTTCAGGGAATTGAGTCCAGCATTATTTAACCGAGGCCAAAGGCAAGTCACAAGCTGTTTTAGGCTTATAATAAAAATTCCCTGGTTTTCAACCCTTTGCTCATTCCACTCGACCATACTCGCTCTCTTAAGTGCTAGCGGTGCAGAAGGAAGAAGATGCTTTATGATCCTTGATGACTATAATGTAGCAAATAAAGCTCTAGGGTGCTTTCAAACTCACAGTGATCTTGTGGGGTGGAAAATGAATCATGCTGCAGCTACTGGAGAATATATTTTTTTTACATTAGCTGCTTGGGTCTTTTTCCAAACCAGAAGATGATAAAGCGCTTCCCACTACTGGATGAAGACAAAAGAGAGTGTCATCAACACGAGCAGTAAAATAAGCTGAATAAGCTTGTTTGGGCTCCTGGTTACTAATCTAATTCTTTTACAATCATTTTTGGCTCTAGAAATAAGAACTATTTGCAAAATAAACAGATTTCTTTTTCAAATGCCCCAGTCAGATTGTTGCAAAAGTTGGATCTCAAATCCTTGATCTAGTCTTTAAAACTTAGCTGCCAATCTTTCCTTACTACACGATATTGGTATACTCTGTATAAATGTATAGACAATTAAACTTTTGGAAACTGCTTAGAAATTGTTCCCTGTAGCCAATATCTATCAGTACAGGCAGCTAAAATAAAACACAGACAGTGGTTTGAGGTTTCCTGAGACTCCTGATACTCGTATTGAAAAAAGTCATAGCTTTGTTTTTTCCACTTCTTTCTCACAGGCTAATTTTGTCTTCTTACAACTGAGTTCTTTCCAGAGAATTATTTCATACTACAGATATTAGGGGGGTTCCTTTATGGTCCCAGATTCACTATGGATAGGATAATTCAGAAATGCTCCAGGTTCATAGTCACAGGGTTTGTTTTCCAGCTGAAAACTCACCTTTATCTAAATGAGGCCATCTGGGGCTTCCGGCATGGTTGCAGTCTTCTTGTAAGCCTGAAACGCTCCATTTTTCATAGGCTACAGCAGCCCATGAGCATTGGGATTTCGCATGCCATGAGCAAGGTCAAGCTGAGCTTTTTCTACCTTGGTGTCATTACACCACTGCAGGGATGAAAAAACGGAAATCATGCAGTTGTCATAGTGAAGCCAGCTCTCTGGTTTTGCAGTGTTTCAATCCTTTCATCACACTGCACCTCTGCCACCCTCTTGCAACCTGTAAGTCAAAACCGAGGTCAAAACCTAATGCTAAATTGGAAGGGAGGATAATTTTCTTTGACTAGTATCCGCCTTCAACTTAACAGAGTGCTTTATCTTAAGACAAAATAGAGCCTTCTTGCAAAAACAGTTGGTATTTACCTGTTCATTGAATTTAAGCAATGGAAGGATCTTGCTACATTAATTAAAATGGTATGATTTGGTCTCTATAGTAACTAATGATTTTCTCTTTTATTTGCAGTCTGACAGTCTCAAGAAGGTGCTGCACATCTTCATCTCTCTTGACTCCCTGGCACCAGACCACTTCTACTGCAGGCTCCTACTAAGGGGGAAAACTGGAAGTTCAATCAACAAGAACAACTTAAAATAGGAGGAAAAAAATGATCATGAAATGAAAAAAAGTACTGAAAAACCCACAATCAGAAAAACCTGTTGGTCATTATTAGGTTTTTCAGCTCTTGTTGCGCAAATCTGCAGCATTTGTAAAGCGTGCTGAGGAGCTGTGAGCAGGAGAAAAGTCAGGCATAATTGTGAGGGTAGGCACCCACAGAGTTACAAAGGTTCCTATGAAATGTTTTGTCTCGCAGACAGCTGTTTCCTGACATAAACTGGGTATAATCCTTGCTAGCCCACTGCTTTACCACGAATTGAATATTGAAGCTCATGAAACAACTCAGCAAGATGAAAATACTGAATCATAAGAAAAATTATTTTGATGATAAATTGGTGTTTTTGTGACATATGGAGGCAGGACAAGATCTCAGGATGCATTTTAGTACAGAATCCTCTTTGTAAAAAATAGTAAAGACTATTCAAACACTCTGAAATGTTATAGCAGTCTCTGACTTGCAACTATGGTAGCAAGCTTATTTTCACTATATACCAGGTCTTTTATGTTTCTCCAAATTGCAAATGATCTATTGGCTTATGACTTCCTTTTTTTATAAGTGAGGCAGCTGAAAGCGTCTGCCCTGGTACCTGCTTATTTGGGCAGCTTCTTTCATTGTGATATCTAACCTACCAGGTATTCAAAACTAGATAAAGCCGTAATAATCTCACTCAACTCTTCATCTACTAGAGAAAATGTCATTGCTTTAATAGATGTGTTGCTGCTTGAGTTCTTGTTGAAGTAATCTCCCAGCTGCTGATCCCTGAACAGTTTCCAGTCCTCCCTAGGAAACAGTGCCCTCATTCACTGTGTTTCCCCAGAAGAGCAGATATCTTTGGACAATCATTAGTGGGAAGTGAAGGAACTGCTAATTGGAGTGAAATCCAGGAATGTCTTTGGGTGTCAAGACAATATTCAGTCTGTTCAGTGCAGTGGAGAAAGTGCAGAGGACAAAAGCCTGAGTGGCTCCTGTGGTGACTTCTGTTGCTGTCTCAACAACTGTCTGTAAAAACTCCAACACAATAGGTTTCAAAGATAGAGCTGTGATAGGAAGGCTTATGGGGAATTAAAAAACGCTTTCCTCACTAAGAGTGGGTCAGTATCTGGACTCATGCAACATTCAATCCCAGTTCAGATGCGAGTCAGTGTTTTTTATGCTGTCATTAAATGAACTTCTGGAAGCACAAGGAGACCCCTAGAGCTGAAGAGATTGACAATCTGAGGATGGATGCCTATATGTTAGATGAAGCTGTGGAAAGTATTTGTTTTGCTTAAGATGTATCTCATCAACATCACGCTGATGACAGTCAACAGTTTTAGCTGCTTTCCCTCCAGGTATATACTAAAAAATGCAGACAGGGATATTGTGAATGTAAGGCAGAAAGAAACTCGAGTAGCAACGTGTACCGCTCTTTCTGGTCCCATCCTTGTGGCATCTGTATATCTTTCCTCTTTACTCTATACAGATGTTGAATAATGCTGGTGATGAGATCGTGGTTGAATGGAGTTTGCCACTACGTATTCTGGAGAACTAAAAGGAAGGATCTGAGACACTGCAGGACATCTTTGTTAATTTCTGCTGTCTCCTGGTGGTGAAGTTAAGTACAATGCCAGTAAATAACAAGTTTCTGCAATATTTTGTCCTTTGGTGACACAGAACTTTCCCTTCCTAGTTGCTCAATATGTCATTTTCTCTCTCATGCTCTTCCTGTGATACTATATTGAATTTCTGTTTTCTCCCCACTTCCAATTAATGCAAGATGAGCCTTTTTTGAAAGGCCCTGTGGGAGTTATGCACCCATTTCTCAGCAATTTTCCATCTGAGCTGGCACCAAATGTACTTAAGAGAGTTCTTGAAATCTCAGCCGTAGAGTCTGATCCTTAACTAAAGAGTCCTCATTGGAAACTATGAGTATTACAGAGGTTACCAGTAATAAGCATTACTTTGTTATGCCTGTGACGTGTGTACCCTTGATTCATAACAATAATGACACTTTTCACCTAGGTAGCACTTTTCATCTGAACTGAATGATCAGAGTCAATATTTCCATTTTGGTGGTGTTTCATATAAATCTCTGCATTTGTCATTGACAAATGAAAGAGCTTCAGAAATGTTTTCCCCATCATTTGTCCCTTGGAACATAAACCAAACAAGGAAAGTTCATGTTGTATCACAAAGAGTAGGAAAAAAAACTGAGATTGTTGGCTCAGAGAACTTAGTAATGGCAGATATGATGAAACAGCTGGGGGACATGCTGGGCCCCACACTAAGTGTAATGGAAGGCATGCAGTCAGCGCATGGACTGAAACGCCCTTTGTAGGTCCTGGGGCACTGTAAGTGGGCCTTAATAGCATAGCCTACCCCTTGTCTTTTCTGTGCTGTGGTATGTAGATAATAGGGTTTTGCTTGTGTACTCTCCATGCATTCACTCGAAATCAGCATGTAACAGTGAATCATTGTGACATGATGTTCCTTTTTCAAGTGCTGTGAGAAAGATATTTTCCAGATAGAGTTCAGTTTGTTTTCTTGTATGTTTGATGGGAACCACACTTGGTATTTACAGACTTTCAACATTTCCTTGCAGCCACAAATATTCAGGCTTTTATTACACGTGAATCAAAGGTGTCTGACAAACTCCTTTGTCAGCAAGAATGCAGGTAAAAGGAGGAGTAGGCGCATGAGCAGCCCTCTGGGTAAGGACAGTATTTTTTATACCACCTATGCTGAGTTTTCTTCCCTTTGCACAGCAAAAATGTTAACAACTGAAAGTTCACAAGTAGGATTTTTGTAAGTAGAATTTAACACAACAGCCTAAAAGCTCTCTTTACTTCAGGCATGAAATAATCAGTTCCCAGAGAAAACACATCATTTAAACTGTTTGTAAATGTGTCTAAAGCTGTTAGAATCAGCTGTGCTGGGAGGTGTACAGATGCATAGTCCTAGGAGATATAACTCAAAAGTCCAGGAAGGAGGTGGAGTAATATGTTTCCTAACTAGGAACTGTATAGAAAAGAAGGTGCAAACTTTTGTCTTAATCTATAAAGTCCTTCCCAATATTTCTGGCAGTTTGGGTCTGCTTTCCCTTCTGTCCCTGGCTTTTGATGTAAAAAAGAAAAGGTGATGTTGCAGAAGTAAAAGCAACAAGAAAACCACAAAGTAAAGTAAAAAATGTACATAATTGAAAACATACCAGGGAATGACTGTTCTGTGGTTTCTGCAATGTGGACCCCATAGGAGAATGCAGTGTGTGGGATCCTGGATATAGAACTCTGGAGCTCTTTTTCTTGACTCCAGTGATGTGCCCTCAGGGCAAAGAGATTCTTCCCAAGGATGGTTTAAAAATATTAAAGGGAGTTTTTTCAGGAGATGATCTACGAAAAATACCCTTCAATAAAATGAGCAAGGAGCTGATGATGGGATGCTCTTACTGAAGAAAAGCCCCCAGCAACAACAAAAATGGGCTGTAGAGGCAGCAATGAATTGAAGCTCTTCAAAAACCTAGAAAAATAGAATCATTCGAAGACTAATGGGTCATATGAACCTTAGCTGCTTGCCATGAACTTGTATTTCATGTCTGAGATTGTAAAAGACTACTGCTGTTGTTGCACTGATTTTGTGGTTTTAGATCTCTACTCTTCCAGCTGTGCTCTGCAGAAATTAGATTTATGTCTATCTGATCCATCCACTGCCATTGTCACATTTATTTCAAATAAGAAAAGTTGTAAATTTTACAATTTTTTCCTCCTTTTTAGTCGCAGTTTTTGGAACAACAACAACAAAAAAAAGGAGTTACAAAAAGTCTTGGATGGTTCCTTACAGGATATCATAAATGGAGAAAGAACAAAGTGTAACCTAGCAAAGTTTGCATACAAAGATGCTTTAACATACCAAATTTTATTACTAAAATTTTACCAAGCCTCTTGAAGTTTTCTTTGCTGAAAATTTTATTTAATTGGAGATATCCAAAATGGCAGTAAGTAGAACCAGAACTTCTACACTGTGTCTATTTATCCTGGTAATAATTGTATATCTATGAGCTTAAAGCTGTGTTTGGACACCACGGCTGAGGTTCAGAGGAGTGCAGAGAATGGTTGGTGGAGTGTGCAGGTGGACTCGGTAGTGCTGGAGAACAAGGTTGGGTGGAGGGGGTGATACCTTGTATAATTGTGCTCACACAAGGCACTGTAGGATGCTGGTGCAGATGTGCCTGTTGTCTTGTAGGCAGCCTAGATTAAATCTGGGCTCCCTGATCTTCCCTGCGGTAGTTCTGCAAAGCAAAGGGGGGTTGTGGATGTAAAGCCAACAAGGACAGAGCAGGCAAGAATGAGAGCATCTTAAAATGCCAGGTACTTGAATTTAATTTTCTGAGTGCACTGGATGGGCTTTTTCACATTAGCTCTGAGAACACTTCAGTAATATAAAAACATGCATAAAAATGTATGAATTTACATGTAAATACACAAATAATAGGGATGTTAAATGAAGTTGACCTTGATCCTTACGTTGAGGCCATCCTTATACCTATTGTCTTACAGCTAAAAGGGGAGGTGTAAGCAAACACCTTTATCTTCTTCAAAATAAATAGGAAAGGAAACAACCCAGTAAGTTTGTTACCCTTCCCTAAATTTGGTAATTTTCTTTTGAGATACTATGATAATCAACCATGCTTGGAAGGTTGGAAGGGCAAAGGAATATTCCTCCTTATATGGTGAAAAATAATGGAATTTTGAAACATGGAATGAAAGCTTTATGGTGAAGGGAGAATCACTGGGGGGTTATTGTGTGAGATGAGTTATCAGGCCACTGCAGCTTGTTTTGCCAATGAGTCTAGTTGATGTGGTGGCTGGACCAATAAATGGTCATACCTGTGGTGTCTTTCTGGGTGGGTGATGTTGTGGTTCATGTTCTCCTAACATTGTTCTACCCTGTTTGATGACACTAGTCCCTGAAAGAATCAAGAATCAATTTATTAAAAATAAATGAAATTTAGCTTCCGTGGAAAGCCAGAATCTCTAATATCCTGGTTTATTTCTTTTAATCTGCCTGGACACCAAAAGGCATAAAAATGAGTTTTTCGGGCCATAATTTACTCATCTAGATCTAGTGATGCCTATGACAGGGAAGGGAATTTTGCTGGCTCCATGAAGTCTATTAGAGATATTGTTGTGCAGATATGTTTTACCTGGAAAGCACATTAATATATGGGTGGAGATAGAACTTTTGGAGTAAAATATGATTTTTATAAATAAAGAATGATTTTTCTTCTGAACTCACTCTTCTTTTGCACATTGGAATATTTTTATATTTATTCTGTCTTTTTCTTGTAAAGAAATTTTTTTCTTCTTTTTTTGCCTTTTTTGTCTGTATTTTTCTCCTTTTCACTCACAGCTCATTGTTCTGCGCTTAAGATTTGAATATCTACTTTCTGAATATAACCTGTTTTATAAAATTGATCTAAAAGACCCCTTCTATTAGCACGTTACCTGATTTCTCTAGTGTGTACTCAAAACGCCTTCATGAAATGGAAGCTGTCGTTACATTCTTTTGCCTCTGCCATTTAAGCGCTAGCGTCATGCACACGGGAGGAGAGCTCTGTTGTGGTTGCTTAGACATTTATCACTCTGTTTATGTTGTCCTGGTTAGTTTTACATCTTCTGGTATCTTTCTCTGCTCATCTGAAAGAAATCTTTCGAGTTCAAAACAAGAACTATTGTGCAATTTGTTGAGAATTGATTTGTTGTAGTTTGGAGGGGATGGGGAAGAGTTTCACAACATTAACTAGGAACAAACATACACAACTTTTATCCTTCTGACCCTTTTGCTCGCCGGTTTCCTGTTTCTTTATTGCAAAAGTTAATCTCATTAGAAGAAATAGCACAGTATCTTTTAAAAATGAAATAAAAGTTTTGGGCCATTTTTTTTGGGAGACGGGTGCTGCACAGAGAGTAACAAAATTTAAATGCCTTGTAAGATGGGTTCAAACTTAAACAGGGGAAATTCATGTTAGACATAAGGAAAAAGTTCTTCCCGGTGGTGGTGATGAGGCACTGGAATGGGCTGCCCAAGGAAGCTGTGAATGCTCCATCCCTGGTGATGTTCAAGGCCAGGTTGGACAGAGCCTTGGGTGACATGGTATAGTGGGAGGTGTCCCCACCCATAGCAAGGGGGTTGGAACTCGATGATCCTAAGGTCCTTTCCAACCCTAACTATTCTATGATTCTATGTCTGATGCTTTTAGAAAGAAGAGTTAAGGAGAAAGTCTGTTTTGCAGAGAGTTCACCAGATCTTGCAACAAATTTTATGAGTGCAGGAAGTCACCAGTGGTGCTTCTCAAGCTTTTTATCTGTAAGTACATGTTTTCTAGACTGACACAAGAGTGGGGTGTGTTCTGCAGGCTTGAACTCGGTGACGTTTTCCTCGACTTGTGCAATCTTTTGCTCAATATTTGATAATCTGCAGCTTTTATCAGCAGTCAATTACAAGAATTTGCCGTGGGAGTTTCACAAATAAACCACAGCTCACCGGTAACTGGGAGATGTAAAAGCTATGTACAGTCCTTGAGTGCTCATTCTTTTAGATTTCCTTAAGACTTAGACGGTAGACTTTTGTATACAGAGAAACCTACAACAGATATAACCAACGTTCTGCAAGTATGGGCTCCTGAATCAGCTGTATATGTGGATAAAGAGATAAGTTACCCGGGACAGTTTATGGGTGGTGTTTGTGCTCTCTCCACATTGTGTTCAGTGCTGCTCAATCTGCCCTTGACTTCCAGCCAACAGATGGGAAAGGCATTAGCCATCAGTTTTGAACAACAGTTGCTTTCTGAGTTTACAAAGTCCTGAACACGATCTATATGTTGACAAGTTATAAACTGAATGGGAAATTTCTGATGCTTTCTCAATGTAGCTTGTGCAAAACATTGCTGTAATCAGCACAGGGTTAATTTAACACACTGAAGGTCTCTTGTGCAACACAGGACTGAGGGGGGACAGTTACATGGTGAGAGAACAGGAGACGTCTGGAACAACAACATAAAGCCAGTTTGTGACTAGGATGCAAAGTGCATCCTCATAAAAGCATGAGCAATTCCTGTGCTGTACCAAAGTCAATAATCTTAGTAGGTGTAAGAATAGCACCCCAGGTACATAAATCTTACTGGTCTTTAGTCTAATTTATACATCTGTAGCACATAATCTGTGTTCTGCTCAGTCTTGGCAGAGTTGCTGGGATAATAATTTCTCAAAAGTAAACTGTTGTGGACAATCTCTAGAAAGTATTCTGCACAACTGATATGTTATTGACACCAAGGTTATCCTCTTTTATTCTTTCTGGCTAGATTCCTCAACGCATGATTAAATTAATCCTAGCATTCAGGGGTTTATATTAGGGATGGAATTGGCTCATTATATTTAGTTTATGGGTAAAGAATCTCCATTAGATTGCAATATTTTCCCTGTGCTATAATAATGTACTCCACTTTCTGAACTACTGTCCAGAGGCAGAAGCTGGTTAATGCAGAACCAATACTTTGTCAAGGTGCCTGGGGGGCTGACTTGTTAGAAATAGATCAGTTTACGTTCAGATATTTAGTTCTTGTCCTGGTCTTTCGGTGAGATGGGGAAATTTCTACTCCTTCTATTTTTCAAAGCAGAAGCATAAGCCTAGTGATGCACACCTCATTCTCCATTCAGTCATAAGCCATCATTTACCTCTGTGAAAAATGAGTGCAAAATGCTACCAGCGTGAGTAAAGCAATTTCTAACTTCTTCACTTAAGCATGACATTATAAAGCATAAGGAAGTGGAAAACCAGGTCCTCTGTGTTGGCAGGATCTGGTCTCTAGATGCTGTTCCCTCATGTGCCAAGTTTTTCTTGCCATATTTCTCAGGTAATTAAATTTGTTTACAAGAAACCTCATCCCTTTTCCTGCCTGTCCCCTTTTTATAGTGATTTTGCCTTGAAATCTCATGCTGAACAGAGGTAAGTACCAGGACTGCTATACATCTCTTACAAAGCAGAGAACTGAGTCAAAGATATATAGTTGATATCAGTGTGAAATGAATTAGAAGCTTTTTGTTTCATGCTGATGGCAATTCTTTAACCCAGATTGAAGGATTACTTTTCTAACTAGTAGCTAGTGCTCTACGGGCTTTGCATTTGTATCCTCAGTGCCTTTTCTTCAATGTAACCTATGACCACAATCTGACACATCACATCCAATTCTGTGAAAATGAATAGTTGAAGGACTAAGGCAAACTTTTTAAATCCAAGGTGTTTATTTAATGAAAGAGTGTAACACAGGAATATTTCCAAGCTAAACCTCTCACTTCATGAGCATTCCTAGCCAAACCTTTGGAGTTAGTATTAATTTTCCTAGACAGTTTAAACCAACATGCTCAAGAATTATGAGAAGTTTCTGATTTGTACTTGGTACTAACGAGACATAATGTAGCAACGTGCTGCTTTTCCTTTTAATAAAGTTATTAACGTTTGAAAAATGCTCATATTTCCTTCTTCATGCATTTCCTCCTAAACTTCCTGGTTCAGACAAAAGGCTCTTCTGCTGATCCTTGTGTTGCTGCATGAAGGAATTGGGCCATTTTCTCTAGGTATAAAAAGCACAGGAAATTATTCAGAACTTACTCCCATATATTGCTGAATGTTCCAGCCAGCCACTATCCAGCAAAGCACTTCAGCACATATTTAACTTTCAGCACCTCAGGAGTCACATTCATATCAATAGGTTTACTCAAGAAATGTGGGGGTTTAGGGCCAGAATTCTCAGCATCCTGCTGAAGGAGATTAGGATGTGAGGAACTAAGGGCAGACTAATGAGGAAAGACCTGCCCATCTCCTGATCTGAGATAGTCTCGCATTTTAAGAGGAAGAGAGTAAGAGCCAAGAAGAATAAGCCTAAATAATTTGCTCCTTTTGATTAGAGGTTGTGCAAGGGCTAACGGGGATTATTACTGCTCCTTGGAGACACTGCTGCACATAAATATGACAACAAAGAGAAGCCTGTATTTGGATGGCATTGACTTGGAAATACAAAAGGAAAAACTGCAGCTTAACTGAGCAGGGTGGGGTAAAGAATTGAAAAGAATGAAAAGAGTCAACTTTGCTTGACGTGAGCTTCAACTATATTTTCCTCAGGAAAAACAAAATGTAATACTGGTAATTTATACAGACAGTTGAACAAATTGAAACCATATACAGAAAATTAAGTTATGCTTTTATGGAAAGAACAGAACACGTTTAGCAGGCACTACCTAGAGCCAGCAGTCTTTCACTATATAACTTGCAGGGTGTTTTAATTATGCTGAGGTCAGAATGTCTGTTTCCAGCTTTAATCAGCTAATTCAAGATTTTATTTAGTCCGAAAAAATCTAATAAGTCTTTTGTTCTTCGAATTAGTTTTTTAAATATCCCAAATCTGCATTAGAAATAAAACACAACATGTCCCTGGATTTTTAAGATGCTATATTACATTTCTGTAAATATCCTTGAGCACATTACAAGGAAAAAGATAAAATTACTTTGGTAAAATGTGCACTTGAATTTTAGTGTTTTACAAATTCCTAATTCTTAACCACTGTCCTTAAGCTTAATTTGATGTTGCATGGTAGCACAGTTTGTATTACAAAGAGGTGGTTAAAAAAGAAAGGATCAATCTCTTCAAACCATGTGTGGCCTGAGAGGGTTCTTTGTGGTAGGGATTGATCTATATTCTGTCAGGTTTTAATGGATATTTTCAACTATTGGTTCACTGATAGAAAGAGTCAGTGAGTTAAATGTAGATGAATTGTATGTTTTTTTCCATGCTCTTTCTGCAAGGGAGTGACATGCTGCTATATTTGTGCCTGTTTCCCTATATGAATAAAGAATGAAAAATGAATGGATCCTTTGTTTATATGGCATATAATGTGAATTCAAAACGTTAAATGCATTTTACCTGAAGCAGGCACTATATAAAATGCAGAAACAGGCTTTGACACTGGCACTGAAATGGGAACCTGGCAATATTCCCTTCCTGTGATGAACCTGAACACTAGGATGAAGAATTATTCTTATTTGTTGCTTTTGCTGTGTCAATGCATCTTGATTTCTTTCTTTATTCTTGTGCAATGGGGCATTTTTAACCAAAGGAGCAGAGAATATAAGTGGTTTGTAACTGCCTGTTGCTGAAGATGTTCTCCAGAGAGGTTGGAGGATGTGGTTTGACATGGTGTCATGCAGAGGAGAGAATCTGAGCCTGTTGCTTCCATATCCTGGTTGAGAAGACTAATCAGATTTGTACTGAGGGTTACAGTGAGAGAAGAAGGGAGGATTAGTGGTGGGGTAATTTGCTCCAATTGGACAGAAAAAGAGAAGAATAATTCTGCTTGTCCTTTCAAAAGAGAGGTGTTCAGGGAATGACCCCTTAACAGGGATTAAGAGGCAAGATCAAAGATGTGTTCTTAGGTATTCCCTTCTGCTCAGTGTTACATTTCCCTCCCCAGAGAGGTCACTATTTTGAATCTCATTTTGAGATGTCTAATGCTTCCCTGGCATCACTTTGAGAGTCTGAGGGCCTAATATGGGCTTGTGAATGTCGCTTGGCCAAAAAAAGAATGATTTTTGTTGCTTCATTATTGCAGTTTATAAATCATTTTGTGGCTCTAGCTCAAATAGATGACATTTTTCTTTATACCTGGTGATTCTCTGAGCTGGATTTTATTTAGGAGAAGCAGCATAGACAGGATACCCACTTCGAAATGGTTTTAATCAAAGTAGCATTTGAGAGGAATGAAGATGTCTTAGAGAATTTTATACCTTGTAATTAAGGTACAAGATATAAAGATCTGTTTACTCAGATTAGTCCCAATGTATCCAGAAGGATGGTACATTTTCTGGCTGCTTTCTGCAGCCAAGAATCTTCATCATATATTTTGAGCCTTTGTGCTGAACACTCTACATTTGTTACCTAATTTCTCTGCTTAGAGATGGATAGACTATAACAATCATTGCATGCTTGGAATATCAATAGCTGAAGTATACCTATAACTCTGTTTCCCCTTTATAAAAACAATCTTGCT
Organism: Psittacus erithacus; assembly: GCA_009867235.2. Taxonomy (NCBI): domain Eukaryota; kingdom Metazoa; phylum Chordata; class Aves; order Psittaciformes; family Psittacidae; genus Psittacus; species Psittacus erithacus. The sequence goes on along the minus strand of WYDI02026331.1, from coordinate 24,617 downwards.
GTAACTCAAGAGAGACTGGCCTTACAGAAGCCACAAAGCTATCATTAGGTGTGTGCATACATCCCCAAACTATTCATAATCTTTTCCATTCCTTGACTGGATGGCAGCCATTTAATTAGTTGTCATTCAAGTGCAGGGAGACCATGTAGCTTGTAAAAGCTGCATTTGATGCCGCAAAACTGCCCAAAACATCCAAGTACGTAACTCCACTATCCAATTATATTAAATGATGATGGCTGGAGCTTGAGATCGTGGAAAATGAAACGTAGACCAAATTTTCTACCTTCTAAAATGACACTCCACTACTTCATGTTAACTTTGCCCCTTGTCCTGTTTTATCAGTCTTAGCTTCTGTGCCATTGAATGGCTGTACTGTTGAGCCTCACCTCGGATAAAAGGTAGAGACAAAAATCTCTACCACCACAGAGGGTATTTCTTTTTATTTCTCCTCTATCTGAAGCAATTTTGTCTGTGGGTTTATTCCCTATCTTTGGAACATGCACTAATGTCCATCACACTTGAAATAAATAAAGCCTTGTTCAACATTATCTGCAAATCCTGGCTTGGCAAAACAAATCAGCATGTAACAGAAACAGCAAACTGTTCACCCTACTAGTAAGAAAATGGTACTGTTGCCAGCTTTTATTATGATACTGTGACTAGTCTGATTTTATTGTCCATGCTCCTGAAAGGAAGGAGATGATAGATAAACTTTTGTTGAAAGAGATTTATTTATAGTCTTCCTGTTTGCACAAAAGGTTTGCAAATTTGACCTCAATATACCCTAAAAGCTTTAACCCAGGAAATGAAATGTCCTCATGTGCATATTTTTAGATTTTGTGGTTTTATGCTTCATTGTAGGACTTTTGGGGTTTTACACACAGTGTTTGAGTGCCTGTGGTTAGCAGCACTACAATGACTAATAAAATCATGGGGTTTTGTAATCAGCAAAATATAAGATTACATTCAAACTACAAGTCTGAGTGCAAAGGATAGAGAACAGATGTATTTCCCATACTCTTTTTTTTCCATCTTACAAACCATATCTTAAAATACTTCACAGAATTAAAAACACAGAAGAAAGTCTCATTCTAGCCCTCTTTTATGGAAATAAAACTTAAGATGAGACATAACTTTATCTAAGATTATAAATGTGATTGGGGTCAATGAGACATAAAAATAAAGAGAATATGGGTGGAATAAAGTTATATAAAACAGCATCTAAGAAGATGCTCACATTCACAGTGCCTAGACTGTATAAACAGAGAAAGACCACAGAGCAGAGGTCAGAGAAGGTGACAGCTACATCTGTGAGGAAGGCTGCAGGCAATCAAGGCAGCTGGTTTAAAAAATGGATTGGCAATTTTTAGTAGATCATGGGATGACTGCTTGTGACTGGGGTGATGTGTTCAGAGTGTTGCTTGTTAGGTAAGCTGAGCTTAATAACCATTCTGCTCTTGTGAGTGAGCACATGAATTGAAATTGCTTCACCATGGAGATCCTGTTACCATCAGCAGATTTGTATTCTGCAGGACATATCTGTCTTGAAGTTGACTTGCCCATAATGAGGGGGTCAGAACTAGATGATCTAAAAGTCTTTTCCAACCCTAAACATTCTATATTCTAAACCCTTTTTTTACCTCACGCACGATGTAAGAGGCAGAAATAACAAGCTCCAGTCTTCCTGAGTCAGGGGAAGCTGGTTTCCTTGCCTGCAGAAGGTGTGCATTCATGGAGAAACTGTGTCCCCAGGTAAAAGTACCATGGGAGGAGATCATCAGACTGCACAGCACCAGAGATCATGAGAAAGGGATAGATCAGATCTTCTTATAGCTCCCACAGAGACAATAACTTGACCTCCCCTGCTACATCAAAGGAGGGACAGGCAGAGTCTGTTGTCATCAGGTTTGCAAATGTAGACTTCCATGATGGTGAAGGCTAGAAGCTGGTGACTTCTAACATCAGGAGGGTAATTTATGTTCCACTTGCATATCTGCAGCTCTCTCCAGCAAAGCAACCAAGTCTGATGAGTCTGTGTCATAGAAGAGCACGAGGAGGAAGCAGCACATGACAGCAGCAGGCAGCTCACTGCTTTAGGGGTGATAATCAGAGCTGTTGTCTAGGAAGGTTTGCTGTTTGCTGGGAGTTCAGATCTGGGACATTGTAGAGAGGCTGATTAGGCTTGAGTGGCCCTTGTATTACTGTCTCCTACTGCATTTCTACATGGGCTCTAATAATACTTCCAGGGGAGATCCCTACTGCTTCAAGCATGACTACATGACAAACCGTCTGGAAAGCAGATTTACAGAAAGGGAACTTGGTAAGAGCTGCATTAGGAAGATCGTTGCCAGCAAGTTAAGAAAGGTGATCCTTCCGCTATGCTTAGCGCTGGTGAAACACATCTGGAGTCCAGAGTCCAGTACTGTGTGTTCCCGGGAGAGACATGGACCTACTGGAGTGAGTTCAGCAAAGGTGAACAATAATTGTTAGGGATATGACGGTCAGACAGGGGGAAGCTGAGTGAGCTGGATTTGTTCATCTTGGAAAAGAGAAAGCTCACTGGGGGGTCTTATCAATGTGTGTAAATATCTGATGGGATGATGTAGAGAAGGTAGAACCAGAATTCTATGCTGGGCTGCAAAAGGAAAAGAGTCAATGGGCACAAATGGAAATGCAGCAAATTCCATTTAAATGTAAGGGGTTTTTTGTTTTGGTTTGGTTTTGTTTTTATTTTATTTTTTCATTTTGTGGTTGAACACTGGAAAGGTTGCCCAGGGAGGTTGTGGAGTCTCCATCTTGGAGAAACTCAACATCAAACTGAATGTAGATTGCAACAATCAATCTGTTTTAGCTGGTCCTGCTTTGAGGAGGGAGGTTAGACTAGGTGAGCTCCAAAGGTCCCTTCTCAGCTATCCTGTGAGTCACAGCCCTTGAAAATGCCATTCATGATGGCAGCCACAGATTTGTTTCTTTCTTGGTGTTCTAGGCAGGAAAATTTAACATAGTTTATCGGCAGCTAATGGAAGTTCTTCAGGACCTAGACATACAAATAAGAGATTTCTGGGGCAGATTCTTCATGTTTTCAATTAGGGAAGGTGCTAAACCACTTCCACAATACTTCACCTGGCCTTTGTGCTGAAAGAAACTGACAAAAAGGTTGGATATTGATGGGTAGGAAAGGGAGGGGTAAAAGGCTTCCGAGCATCATAGGGTGGTGGAGAAAGAGGATTCGGCTTTGGTTTTAATGTTTTCTCTAAATCGGATTTCAGGCCAGATGAGTGCAATGCAGACAGGAGCATAGCTTCAGAAAGAGCCATGTTACTGTGTCAGTAGAGTGGAGAAGGCCTGGCTACCACTGCAGTGTATCTGCTTTCTTCCGGTACTGTGAAATCTGCAGGATTTTAAGAAAGCCTTGAATATCCTCCATTTAGCTGTGATATTTTTCCAACACAACCATTTTAACAGAGCAAACTGATTAGAGGAACTTTGAATAATCCCGACCCCCAGTACTATGGTACTAGCCATGTCCCACCACGAGTTTATTCATATTTTGTACACAGTGGTCTACAGTTTGTCAGAAAATATTTTATACCAGCATTTTTCTTGGGTGAGTAGATATATAGAGCAACGGATTGGCTTTATGAGGCAAACACACTTTGTCAATCTGCAGCTGACAGTATTGTCTCGTTCCTTTACAGAGCACTGTCTCATGAAATCTGAAATGCTATTGCCTACTGATACTGACAGATGCCAAAAGAAGGAAGCTGTGAATGGACAAGTCACATGGACATGGCAGCTACAGGGAAAAACCTGTGAAGGTCTTAGCACTCTATTTTATTCAGCTAATGAGACTGAGCTGAGGCAAAAAAATGCCCCTGTTGAGTAGCCTCATACCATATATAAAGCATGTTTCAAAATACTGATACTAGAAACAGACCCACACTTGATGTACTCCAGATGATTCCACTGATGTTAATACAGAGAGCAAAACCCAGTATCTTCCCTCCTCCACCTCTTACCCTGCCAGAGGTAATCCAGAGATTCTTGCACTGTTAAAGTCATTATGACATAGTTTGGAGCTAGCGAAATTGAAAATTATTCATCTCTTCTTTCCTGTGATGTTTCAAAACGTATTTTGCAGTAGCTCTCAGTACAAGGCAGCTAGAAAACTTTCAGCAATTTATATAAATATTGAAGGAAAAATCTTTGAAGTGGGAGATCATAAGTGAACACATCTGCTTAACAGAACTGAAAGCACAAGGGTTCAAGACTTTTCCCTTCTGTTCTACCAAGTGAACTTATAAAGAAAGATGTGCTCTGTTTTAATGTTCTACCCATTAATTTTTCATGTTGTTTTGTATTTGAACACTTACACAGCAAAAAGAATGTGTGGATAAACAAAGGTATCATTTCTTTTAGTAGCCGAAGTGTTCTGATTCTTATTTATTGGCATAGCCTAAATAGCATCTTTGATAGATTACTTTTGAGTAAATAAAGCCTTTAGGAAATAATGAAAAAAACCAAAAAATCAACCTTTGGTTCTTTAATTTCGGTCATGAGGAAAGTTTTTGAGGGTACAACACTTTAAACGGTTCAAAATAATATCCAGGAATCTGACCTCGCTTACAAAGAGTTGTCTCTTGATTAAAAGGATAGAGCGCATGAATTAAGAAGTCTTTTGCATCTTGAAACTACAGTTCTGCAATTCATTCGATTCATAGCACAGCCTGAAACCTTTATCTGATATTATGCAGTCAGTAATGTTGCAAAAAACGTATTTGAGCCTAATTATCTTGTTCAAATATTTTTTTGAGCAGAGGAAGGGATGAAGCAGACAAAATCAAAGAAAACTCAGACCTCAGTAAAGATTTCCCCCCAAGGGAAATGAAAGAACTATTTTATAATAACTTTTCCTTCTTTTTCATACAAATGTGTCTTTTCTTCAGATCACATATAAACGCTAGATTGTTAGAGGTTCTCATATGTTACTGCCTGGTAAGGAGCCGGTGACTGTTACAGGAATATGTCTCTTTCAAACTGGAAATGACCAGACGCTTCTGTGCAGAGAAGTGGGTAAACTACTTTTATCTCCTGAATATTGTATTGAATATGGAATTGTACAAGAATGCTATGCAAACTTGGCTTCAGGAAGTGCCACAATTAAGGAAATGAAAAGCTGAATGTGCCAGATAAATAAGAGCCAGCTTTAACAAGAAACAAAATTTTTAAGCATTTAAAAATTGCTTACTATAAAAAATAGAAAAGGGTTAAAAATTAAACTGCAAACATTTTAAGTAATCTTAAGCCACTAATGCTAATGGTATCATCTAGACACTCCTGCATCTCAGCTACTTTGTGAAATTGGCTGCCTTTTGCCACTAATATTACATTTGACGTGTGTTGGAGGCTGCTGGTGCTACATTTTCCTTATGAGAATAGCTGATTGTAACTGCTGTAGGCACTTCTGCAGTCCAAAATTGAATGATTGCAAAATGGAACAATTCCCGCACTTGCTCTTTTCAGTTCTTGTGCTTGAGTGTTTGACATCACATAACATTTCATGCCCTTGCTTTTTCCTTCTCTTCCTCAAGTCTTTCACAAGAAATATTTCTATTATATATCCTGATTAGATTATATGTTTACCTTTGAGCTGCGTTTCTTGTGATTACAGACTATATAAAACGTGGTATAATGCTACAAAATGTATATCATAAGAAATATGGAAAGTAAACATTTTTAAAGATTCGTAATAAAAATTGAAGTCAAGATAATTCTGGCAAGAATGCTTTCTTATGACCCTTAATACTATCCTTCCATAAAGAAAGATAAATTCTCTTTGGCATATAAAAAGATGAAAAAGATATGAATTTTAGTAATGTCTCTATTAATATTGAGGTGCTTGGACAGTTTTTAGTTATTGCTTCTTCTTTTTTTAGTGCTTAGATATAAACCAGAACAAGACTAAGACTAACAGCTACACCAGATTTCTGTTTATTATTGTTAATATCATCTGGATAATCTCTAGCTCAACTTCAGCCTTCTTGACCTGTGGCAGCCAAAACTGAACACAGTGAAGAGTTATTTTATTTTCTTAAGGATAGAGTACAGAGGAATAAATCTCTGATATATCCACTGAAAACTAATGTTGTATGAAACATTCATCATGTATGTAAGTTTGATTTAGTGCGCTTCTACTAGGCATAATACTTGCTTCCTCTGCAGTTGCCTCAACTATTCTGGATTTTTGAAATCTCAGATCGCAGGGAACAATGAAGTTTGGTCTTTTTGCAAAGGCAGTGAGGGATAAAGATGGGAAAATGAAGGAAAATATGAGAAGGATAAGTCAGCAACATGTCATCGTCTGGAAAAATACCTAAAAAGCAGGCAAAGGTATTTATATAGGACTTAGATTTCAGGCATCTGTGTCTATATACATCCATACTGCAGTTAAAGGCATTCTCCAAAGCTGTTCTCAAGTCTAGGCTCCATGTCCATCCAGTGTGGATGCAGCACAGGGGAGCCTGCATGTCCAGTTATCTAATTCCTTGTTGGTACTGTGTCAGGTAATCTGTATCTCCACAAGGAATACACTCAAGTACTGGTAAGGTCCCTGAGCTGTTAGGGAAGATTTTGACAACATGCACCTAATAAGGCCATAGAGGAATGCTGGCTTCACACCCACAACCAAGCAGCTAAAAACGGATTTCTCATTGCTGAGAAATCCAATATCCACCCATAAATTAAACATATTAAAAATACTCAACTAGGGATAGGATTGTACACAAGATATGTCATTCCAGACAACTTAATATTAAAGTAAGCTCCACTAAAAGGGTCAAGATAGTGAATTAATAAAAAAGAAAAATTAATACCAACATAATTACATGGATAATAAATTCAGAATACAAGGGAGAATCATGAGAATCAAAAAAGGAAACAGATGACCTGAAACACAAGCATGTTTGTCATGATGCACATTACGTGGAAAACAATGTGCAAAAAGGCAGAAATAAAAATGCCCTATCTTTAGGCAATAAAACAGTGTGTGGGGAAGTGAATCACTTTATCCTCTAAAGTCATGCTGTCTCAAGAAGGAAAAAAAATAACTAACATCAGCAGGGCTGTAAAGATTTCTAGTAAAGTGAAGGATAACTTCAGTGTAACTTTAGAAGACTAAGAGACGCTGAGGATGAAGTTTTCCAGAAGAATGCCAATGATTCTGTTCCTATGTTTGCAACTATGCTGTCAGACCATTGGTTAAGTTCAGCTGCCACTGTTTTATGGAGCCAGATGCAATTTAATGCCAAGAACACCAGTTAACAGCAACATTAGACTGGAGAAGTATGGCCAAGTATCGTTCATCTACAATAAACTCATTCAGGAGACAGTGGACAAATGCAGACGCTTGGTAAGGAGCCCATGAACCAACAGACAAGGAAACTAAGGAAATGGTACATCTAGAGGCAGGATGAAACTTGAAATAGTTCCTCATGCAGTCTGCAAAACTACAAGAACACAGAATGTCTTTAATGTTGTTGTAGCTAATAAAGATGGATGTAGCTGCCTACAGAAAATGCGTCATTTCAACCCTTGACATTTTCATTGCAGCTGTCTGGAACTGGTGAGAAACCCTTCAAGTAAACTGTCAAGCACTCAGAACCCAGAATTTTTAAAGAAAATAGAAATCATTATCATGACCACAACCCTAAAATGCAGAATATTAGAGTGAAAGCATAATTCTCAATGGTAAATTAGGAAAAACTCACCTAAAACTAGCAGGCCAAAGCTGTTGCTAGCAAATACCTAATAAGCTTAGAAAAATGCATCTAGAATAACTGCATAATTTGAGTTAGTTTTATCTCAAAATCATTATAAAATCGCTTTATAAAAGCACTACGAGGTGTACCTGAATGGTTACAAGACCTGCTTTTGTAAATTCTGTGCAGTGAAGTTAGAATAAGAATTGCTCAAAGAAGCCATTTATGGTGGAAACACAGTGTAAGGCAAACTTATCAGGACATGGAGAGTGCAATGAAACATGAGATAATATTATCAGTGTTCCATGATGTCTCTCCAAGACTGAAAACCATAGCAGAATAGTGGCCAGAGGTCCTCAAAAAACCACCAAGAGTCTTGGATATTACTTGGCTTTGTGCAGGGGAAATGTAAAAGGTAAACATATACAAAGAACTATGAGGATGCCACCTAAGAGTTTGTAGACATAAATAACTGTGTGACTCCCACTAACAACATCACAGACATTAAACCTTTTGAAGATTATCATCTGGGAAGGATTGTGATGGTCAAGTATATGCAGTGTCAATGTGGTTTACATCATCTACATTCCAGTAACCTGCAGTTCCGATAACTTATCAAACACTTGAAAAAGACACATAAAAAACAGTATTTAAAAGGCAATTAAAGAAACTGTAAGGAGCCTGGATATAGATCAGGAAGTTTTAGTCTGCAGGAGGCAGCTGGAAGTCAATCATTATGTTAGTGGATTAATAGCTGAAGCTGTAACCCTCTTGTAAATAAAGCCTTTGTTTAGGTTTCCAGTCATCAGTCTTTATGTGATATTCATCACCCTGTGGTCCATAAATTAGGTTGGATGTTTTTTTCACTTGCCTTTGTAGAAACAAATATCAACCTTTGTTCCATCAGGATAAACAGCTGAAGAGGGCAGGGAGGTTTGTTTGGTTTTTAGGGGTTTTTTGTGAGCCATATTTTCAGAGACTTGAGAAATTTTCCAGAACCTGCTCCAGGCTATTCTATTGATATTTCCAATTCCTTGGAGATTGTAAGAAGGGATTAAGTGTTGGATGATATCCACATGAGAGACCATGAACGCTAGAAGTTAAAGGCTTTGCAGCATAATAATCTGTGGAAATGTCATCTGAAAAGCTGAGATAATGTCTGAAATTTGCCAATGGGCAAGAATACTGTATCTGGGGATGTAAAAAAGATAAGCTTGAGCTTGATTATAAGAATTCAAGAAAGATGGAATTGAATCTGAATGAGGAGACTTGTGGCTCTTTGGATTAAGTTTCACAGGAGATAAGCACTTGCTGACCTTCAGTCCCTCAGTGCTCTTCTGCCCAGACTTCCAGTGCACTTGAATGTTTGTTTCTTGACCTTGAGCCCCAGCAAAGCAAAGAGGTTTAGAAATACTTGAATTGGATCTTTTGTTATGATGATCTTTTCATGAATAATTTTTTGGCGAGGTTAGTGTAAATCTGGATGCTGTTCATAAACTGTTAGTATTGTGAGGTACTGAGGAAAAATCACTGATTCTTTGAGAAGACCAAATGTGCAATATGCTGTCAAGGATAGGCTCTTATCTGCAGGACAAATATTTGGATGAGCTGCACAGAGAGATATATTGCAAATCAAGAACTGCAGAGGGCTATTAAGGAAAACATAATGTTGAATTTCTGTTCCACGTAGTCCATTATAGATAACTGTGGTCAGAAGACAATTCACACGTAATATATCAGCTACGCTTTCTTTGGGTTTGGGCACTGAGTCCCTAGAAGCATATCAGTGTAGCTCTGTGTTCAGTCAAACTAAGGCCAAACAGCTATGTCAGGAATTAGAAGTATTATAGCATGATCAGGATGCAGCTAACCATGCAGTCTTGACATTCTATAGCTTTTTTGAACTAACTAAACTAGTATATTTGAAATGGGATGTACTACAGCTAGGACTTTTCAGAGAACAGTGAGGTATAGGTTGGATAATCTCTTTCTTCATATGTGTTCTACCATGTTTATTATTATTTGACAATTGCATATTATTGACTTCAGTGTGATTTGCATTCTGGTACGTATGGGCAGTATAAAACAAAGAGGTGATTTGCCTTCCTCCTCAGCCATGTCCTAATTAAATACTGTGTACAATATACTGTACATACAACAAACTATAGTCAAAAAAACCCAAACAGTAGCATTTGTCATTCAGAGGCTGATAATGCACAAGTCTTTAACATGATAATTTGGTAACTCAGAAGTAGATGGGTTATTTATCATCAAATCAATTGGCTTAGAGAGCATTGGTAGCAAGGAGTTAGATGCTCTATCTGATCTATCTGATTGTGTATGAAGTACACCCCAAAGAAATACTCTACCCTCCAGGGGCTTGCCAGTTTTTGTCTTTGTTTTGTATATTGTCATGGCTGCCTGGCAGGCAAGATGAATCAGAAAATAAGACATCAGGCAGGTGCAGAGACACTCGGCTCTCTCAAATTTTGAGCACTTCAGCACAAACCTGGCAGCTGGAATTCTACTAAAAAACAGAGGTGTAAAAACCCCAAAAAACTCAAACAAAAAAGAAGCTGCTAGATGCCCTCATTGTCCTTGGGTATATTCTACTATAGCTTGAAAATATACATGAGTCAGACCACCTATCTTGCAGAGATGGGACTGGCAACTTCCTTACCCTAAAGTGTTCCCTTTGCAAGGTTCTTCCTTATAATTAAGAGTTGGCCAGGCAGCACAGTTATGAAAGTACTAAATTGCATGCACAAAACCTGCTAAGACTGTTTCAATTAATTTTCTGACACTTGAACAAATCCCTATTTTTTATACTATGTTGCCAGGACCTCAGTGATGTTCTTGTAGCCTATAGAGAAGAGAAAAACCCACTGTTATTTCTTTTTTTTCTCTAGAAGCATTTAAGAGTTAATTACCTGTGCACAAACTTTGTATTAAAGTGAGTGAAGTGTGACTGCTGCTCTTCTCCTCAGGAATGAATTAAGACTTACAAATCATGTTGTCATTTAAATGAATTTCCCCCAAATATAAGAAAACACCTTAACCTTTTAAAATTATATGTCCAATATTGAGTATATAAAGTTTTCTGATGTATTTGATGTTCCTATAAACAGGAAACTTAAATATTAATATAAGCTCTCAATAATTTTTATGGGTTGTGTATTGGGCACAGCCATTGAAGATGCAAAGTATTTTGAGATTTTATGGACTTTTTATGCTGGCTTTCTCAATTATCTTTGCTCTTCAGAGCTGATTCAGAGCACTGTAACATATTTTAGAGGGATGTATATTACAGAGAAACATCAAGTGTCATAAAGAGCGTGTAGGTTGATGTTTGAAGGCTTTAGCAAAAACTGTGGGGAAAATGTACTTTCAGGTCATTGAATGAAAATGATGCTGAACCTCATTTCAAGTGTCTGATATATTATAAATTCTGGAACAGAAGCAGTTAATCCGTTCAATGTAAGTAAGTTCAGTAACGGACTACGCCAATTTTTGAGCACAGAGAGAATAGAAGGCTTTATTTGGAGAGATAGGTGCAACTAATGATACTATTTATGCTCAGCACAAAGTTTTGGCTCATAGGCTTGTGTTTAGAACTTAAATTTTTAACCCTGGTTAGAAAAAAAATGTGTTTTCAAGGGCAAACTAAAATTTCTATTTAGGTGACTTGCAACACCTAAAGCCTTCCTCTTGCTAACAGGATTTTGCTTTTCCTATCCTTCTACTACTTTATTAATTAAGAAAAAAGGTTATTTACATTGCCAGGACCAAGAGGACACCAGTAGGTGTTAATGACCCTATATGTGAGGTGAACAGCCTCACCTGGGACCCCCACCCATGGGTCCAGGACCTTATTTCAGCTCAACCCGGGGCCATCAGCCCCTGCCTCAGTGATGCTGTAAAATGCCAGTTCCAAGCTATGCCAAAGCCTTGCCCTCATCACCTTGGGTCCTGCTGGGCTGGGCTCGACATGCAGTCTGGCATCATCCTGTCCCTGTCCCCATCCCAAGGGAGATGCTCAATGCACTGGGCTTGGGGGCCCCCCAGCTGCTCCAAAGCCTGTCCTGCTCCCTGGCAGTGGGATGATCCCTGCCCTGTGAACCCCCGTTGGACCCCTCTGATGCCCTCAGTACTCAGGCTGAGGGAGCACTGACCCTGCTGCATTCTAGCATTCATTGTTTTATAACTAAAATCTGAGGCAGAGATGGTAATTTTAGCTATAGACCAAAAAAATACTCACCCATCCATTACAGAGTTATGTGCTCCTATGAATCTTAATGTCTGTCTCTGTAAAGCAAGGATTTTGTAAGCTAAATGTTTTCAAATATAAGCTATAGAGTAGATTGATAAGAAAAATGTAGCTTTGAAATTACTTAGCAGTTGGAAAGTAATACTTGAATAAATAAGATCTTTACTGGTCTTACATTCAAATTATTTCTATGAGACATTAGCCTGATAATTTTCTAAGAGATTTTGAGAATAAATTATATTGTATATTTGCTACGCAAACAGTAAAATCTCTGCTTTGGCTATGAGAAAAGTTTCCAATTTATAAAACCTTTCTGAATATTTACACATGGTTCATTTAAACATCTGGAGCCATCACTTTTACCAGGAAGATACGGGAAAGTGAATTTCTATTAAACTTATAAAAATTATTATTACTTTTAGAAACCATTTGTGTTACAGCTCTTGTATTATTGCCACTCTTTAAAGTGTGGTTAGTTTTTACAGAAAAGGGCAGGGAATTTTATTTACAGTTGCTTGCAAGCTTTTAACCAAATGAAGCCCTGCCTTTTTAATACCCATTGAAAAGATGCTCCACAATTAATAGCCCTGCAACACTAAATCTTCCAGGGAGGCCAAAAATAAGAGTAGGGAATTTCCATTTCCATCCTTTAAAATGTGTCTGTATTTGATTTATTCTTAGATACCTTTGGAATGAGGAAATACATAGGATACTGTTTTTTAGGGGAGGAATATTTAATAGGTGAACAAATGGCTTTGGGTTTATGTCCATTCACAGCATCACTTTTTAGCATTAAGGACTGGTACCAATCCTTTCATTGTTCATCCTGAAGCTATTTTATGATTCTAAGTTCACCCTGTCCAGAGGGTATCCTTGAACAGTGTGAATCCCAGCATGCAGCATGTATCTGTGTAGTTCTGTGGACTTTCAATGTCTTGGTTCAATATTGTGACGACCGAAGCCATCCTTGCAACCCTTCCTGAAGCCAGACTACCAAGGCTTTTCCTGCAGGCAGTGTAATAAGTCTCATAGCATATTGGCAGCTGCCAGAGAATTATAGTTTCCTTTTGGGAATCCAGGAAAGTTTGAGATAATATCAAAGTATTTTTGCACTTACAAAATACTTTCTCATACAATCTTTTTCATCTGAGGATCTCTGTGTGCCTCGAAGACATTAATTGAATAAAGGTATATATCTGAAATGAGCTTAAATGAATTTAAACTTAATACACTTAAAGTTTCGACTAGACTTTTTCTTCCATAGAATGATACCAAGCTCATTTCACAGAATGTATTTTTCATTAAATGTATCATCTGGTATTGATAATATTTTCATTCTTTCTGGAAGCAGTCTAATGCTCTTCATGGTAATTATTTCTCCTTCTATATAGAACCATCTTCTAGGAAAAGATCTATAAAGAAAGCGCAGGCTCCAAAATGATCATTGAATATGTTCGATTGAAACGGAGCAAGTGATGTTTGACAAACACCCAATACGGCCTTTGATCTAGAAGGATTTTCTTAAGAAGGAAGAAATTGTATTTGATGAGACTATTAAAGGAACAGTGCCTCATTTTGGTATTGATTATGTACAAAAGCTTTTGATAGGTGTTAAAATCTTGGAGAACATTAAAATAGCTACAACTTTATCTTATGCCCCCCATGCAGCTTGAACTCTTCAGTTTATTGCACAATCACTGCTTGAAAATTTTACTTGAATTTAGTCTTTAAGTAGAAGCTTATGTGATACCAGAATATTTCTACACATATATATATGCATATATATGTATGTGTGTGTGTTTCATCTAAAGGAGAACTACATATTATAACCAATAGCTGGTTGCCGAAGTCAGTGAAGTTCCAATTTAGGATGGAAGATATTGTTTTACAGGTAAGAATGCAACACATGTAGGCATCACAATGAGGAAAGTCAGAGCCCTGTGTGTGCAAGTGTCAGGACTAGATGATTAAGACAGTTTCCTGGTAGAGTGAAATAGTTTGCATTGAAATTCATGCAGGGGGTTGGAACTAAATGATCTTAAGATCCTTTCCAACCCTAACTGTTCCATGATTCTATGATTCGTGCCATAATAAAATGTCTTTTTAAAGCTAGTATGTGGATATACTGCAAAGAAGACGCATAACACAATCACGTTATAAATAGGGTGGAACTGCTTTCCCAGAACTTCAGAAACACAAAAGTTAAGTTTCAGCTAGTTACCTTCAGCTCCCATTGTAGACAAGAGGGAGACATAGAACTGTGATAGAGGCTTGCTTTTATATGCCCAGCTTAGAATAAAATGAACCAAATCTGCTTCTATAAAAAATCAGGGTAGAAGGGATGCTTTAGGTGACCAGCTGGAGGTTATGATCTAATTCTAAAAAGATTGCACTAAGATACATGGCCACAGTTTTGGCTCTTTTGCATTTTATACACTTTCAAAAATTAGTTGTTATCATTATCTTATTAAAATAGTTTGTGCATACACAAGAAGTGACTTGAAATTTTATTCATAACAATTGTAAACTGCTTTTTTTTTCTTTCAGTTCATCAAGTTCTGGTGTTTGGGATTTCTTTGTGTTTATTTGCTCATTTCTACTTAGAGTTGACACTACACATAAAATTTTGCAAAGGGTAACTCTTACTGTAATACTAGATGTCATCAGCCATACCTTACACTTTGGTAATTGGTTGGATATTTGACAAAAAAGATAAAATATATCTGCTGATATTTATAAAATATACTTTATAAATTAGATAAAAGCTATGAGGAATATTAGACACTTATTCATGTTTTTGCAGCAGGCTTGAAAAGATACATATTTGGCAAGCTTTAGAGTAATAAGAGAAGAGGAATTCATACACAGTTATCTTGTTCTTTCGCTTTCCTATTTCTATGCTATCCAGGAGATGAGGCTTTTGTTACCAGTTGAAACTATCATTATGTGAAGTTTAGTTACTGTTTTGTTTTAAAACAAACCTGTAGTTATGTAGGATGGATTTTCATTGCTTTTTTGTTTTTTTCCATTTCATGCTAGTAATATTTGTGTGTGAGCTTCTAAACTGAGCAAAGCTTTAATTTATGCAGTCATTTTGTAAACCAGAGTACTTTGTTTACATCAAATAAAACACTTTTGTATAAGACTAGAAAATTAGATATTGCACAGCAGGTCTTCATCACTAATCTGACTTTAAAATATCTCGATCAGAAATTGTCTTTAGATATGTGGATATTTCTCAGGCATTATACAGCTGTGGAAGAAATACTTAACTGGCACTGAGAGCAAAGCAGAGTTAGGGTTCTTCTGTCCTAGACTTCTCTTTCCTCCTTGCTCCAGGCATCTATGCCAAAGAAAATGATTAATGCCTGATACCTCAAACTTGCAAGACACATCAAATTTAAATGTCACATTAAAATAATTCTCTAATCACTAGATACAGAACTATAGCTGTTTTAGTCACAGCAAGTTTTGCATTGCTTGTTTATCTCTCAACAAGAAAGATGGAGAATGCTAAACTAGCCAGGTGTTTGTGATCACAGCACTCAGTTAGGAGGCGGGACTTGTTCACTTTTCCTCAGGGTTGTGGGAGGTTGGTTTATAAGCTCAACATGAGGGGACAGTGAGTGTTTGTAGCTGAGAAAACTAACTGTGTTTTGGATTGCATGAGAAAGAGTATGACCAGGAGGTTGAGGGATGTAATTCTCCCTCTACTCTGTTCTCATGAGACCTCATCTGGAGTACGGTGTTCAGCTCCAGGGCCCCCAGTATAAGAAGAATGGGGACCTCTTGGAGGGAGTACCTCTCCTATGAAGACAGGCCAAGAGAGTTTGGCTTCAGCCTGGAGAAGAGAAGCCTCTGGTAGACCTTAGAGCAGCTTTTAGTACCTAAAAGCGGGTAGAGGAAAGCCGGAGAGGGAATTTTTTAACAAGGACTTGTAGTGATAGGATAATGGATAGTGGCTTTGAACTGAAAGAGGGTTGATTTAGATTAGATATTAGGAAGAAATTTTGCACTGTAAGAGTGGTAAGGCATTGGAATAGGACTCCCAGAGAAACTGTGGCTGCTCTATTGCTGGAAATGTTGAAGACCAGGTTAGATGGGGTTTTAAGCAGCCTGGCTAGTGGAAGATGTCTCTGCTGTGGCAGAGGGGGTTGGAACTAGATGATCTTTAAAGTTCCTTCCCTTTTAACCCAAACTATTCTACGATGTGAAGTTGTTGACCCAGCACCATCCCTAAACAATTATCCTAACATTTTGTCACAATTAAATATTTATAGGATTTCCATGATACTGCAGGTTTTATATACGTTTAATCATTGTCAGTGTTTTTTTATTGCTGCTAATACAGAACCAGACATGAACATATGAGAAGTTACATGCATACATGCAGATATATTTAAATGAATATGTGCACATCTGTATAGAGTTAAAGCTTCATAATAGATTTAGTATTATTTTCTACATCATTTTGTTTGTAGCTATGCAATTACTCACAATTTTTTGAACAGCCATTAAGCATTAATCAAAAATTTTTTGTGCTCTTATTGCAACAGATGGATCTTCTTGGAATAAAAAGTGACTTAAACATGTGGAAGGTATGTGAAATCCCCAATGATTTATTTTACTTAATTTCAGTTTTACTATATAAGCAGTGAATTTTCTCAGAAAGAAACTTACACTTTCTATGTTCCACGTCCTTTTAAAGTCCCCAACATTACCCTTATCTTTAACTTACGCACGTGTGGTTATTGTCTCTCTGTTGCCCATTCCTTTTCCCCTAAGATATATAATGAACCTAAAGTTATTTCTAATACAGACTGAAAACATTAACAGCCTTGTTGAGCTTTTGTATTAAAGATAATAAAATAATCTTTAAAGTAGATTTTTAACACTGAGAACAATGCAGTAATGAATTCTAAAATGCACCATTTGCCCATTTAAAATACTTCTAAGAAATTACTTATAGAATTGTCTTTATTGTTGCAACGTGAAGCATTGATAAGCAGTTCAAAATCAGTGCTAACTAAGAAATCCATGAATAAAATTATATAAAGATGGTCCTTTTGTTTGTAGATGTGAATGTCCTTTATGTCTAGGAACACTGGGAAGTCTGAAAGGACCATAAATCTTAATCAAGTTTTTCTTGCTTTTCCCATTTTTTCTCCAAAAATCTTATATTGAAAAGCTCATCTGTGTTCACTTCTCCTAGTGAATCATCTGAGATTGTAAACTTTTCCTAAAGGTCCAATACTTTTCCATCTACTCCATAAATTACAACTCTCTTGTAACGAGTTAGTGTTATAATGGAGACTCACTGGCAATGCAGTGTATTTTAATAGACAAATTACTCTAAATTAAGCTCTAACCATCTGTTCCATTCTCATTTATGACTCTAAAAAGAATATATTTTAAAATGATATCATTTAAAAATAATGTAAATCATTGAAGCCTGCAGTAAGGCTTCTGCATATTTGTTCATTCAGTGTAGCATACTTATGGTAACAGTGATGTTTCTTCCTTGCTCCAGGCATGTATGAAGGAGAAAGTGGTTAATGCTTGATACAATAAATTTGCAGTTATTATGACGCATTAAGTATGTAAAAAAAGATATTTTACTCCTAGAGAGTTACACTGAATGTAAATCTCTGTATTGGAGCATCCTGATGGGATACCTGGAGGCAAATCTTTAGCTAATTCTACAACTTGTAGGGGGTTAAGGATATCAGAGACATTAAACGCTGACAACTGTAGTTTTAATATGCTGGGGAAATGGAGCTGTTCCATATCACTTTCTATATTTGTTAACAGTTATGCCACCACCAGGGATCTCACCAGGATTTATAGAGAAAGAACATGCTGATAGCTATTTAGAGGCAAAAGAGTAATATTATTTTTTTTTCTCCTGCAGACTCATCCAGTAGTAAATTGTGCTACAGACTGATAGAGCAAAGAAAAGACATGGTATTTATAAAGGATGTGGCTAAAAGTCCAAGTTAATCCCTTTTCCTTCCATAGCCGCTCTGCTCTTTATGTTCCCTCCATGTTTAAAAATATGGCATTAAGTATCACATTGATGTCATAAGTGAGGTAACCTTATTGCTGTTGATTTTTTACTTCAAAATTAGCATCAGCAGTCTAAGAATGTTTATCTCTGACTTGATATGACTGTGTCATTTGATTGGGAGGCCACCTGTGGAAGGGGCTCAGACAAGTATTGGCAAGATTGGGCAGGTTTCTGATCTTACTGAAACATAAAACAAGATCATCTGAAACCAAGAACTAAATCTGACCTGCAGATTTTCATCACATTCAGTTAACATCATCAGTCTCACCGCTCTTCAATTTAAAAGGTAGCAATTTTGCTTGGGCTAAATAATCAGGCTGCCTGTAAAGACAATGAAGAGTGTAATGGCGTTGTTTCTTCTTTGTATTTGTAAATTGGATGAATTTCCTTTTGGAAGTGTCACTGTCTATGGAGACAGCCCATTTGACTGAGGCCAGATGCTATGCTGTTAGATATCTGAAGTTCGACAAGAAGAGCGCCAAAGTTAGCATTTACTCAAAGCACTCCATTTAACATCTCCTTTTCAATCATTTATAGAATGGCATGAGTGACTATAAAGGGAACATCTGCTGATGGCTTTAAGACTTATTAAGTTTGGAATGACTAATTTAGTCATATAATTAACAGAAATACGGTTTGTTTGAAAGAATAGCAAAAACACACTATAGAGAAACTGATGATAATTGTGAGGGCCAGTAACAGAAATCAAAATGTATCACTTTAGGACATTGCTTGTCTGAGTCTGTCATTTAAAGTAAGTGCCTCTTAAAACCAGATGCTCTCTCTGCAATATTTGATGTGTGTTTATAATGAATGGACAAAAGAGATATTGCATCTTTTGCTATCACTAAGCACCAAGGTCAAATTTAGTAAGTAAGCAATGAGTTCAGAGTTTAAATTATATACAAAATAATTCTGTTTGATTTCTGAAAAGATGTGTCTGCCTTTTTGGGATTTTTTAGATGTTGGCATTTTAAAATTTGTCATCTTTTTTCATTTGTTAGGAGATACAAATTTTAAAACATGTTTGCTTTTTTAAGCTCGTAAATATTCAGAACATAATTCAGCTCTGTTTTGGCTGAGGGTCTACTGGAAGGATAATAATAGGATGCATGTGGCTGGTTTTCACTCTGTAGCATAATGAAACTAACAAAGATGTTCGTTCTTTAGTATATTAATCACTGGAGTTAGAAGATACATTAATACAGGGCAAGAATTTATTTACTGTATCTAAATAAAACTTATTGACGCTTCATTATTTAAACTATTAAAATTTTTGTTTCCAGAGTTTCGGGAATTTATTATTTTCCAGTTGCTCTTTTATTATTTAATATGCTATTTTGTTCCATTCTATTCAAATTTATAAACTAACGCTGTAACACCAAGCACTTTCCAGTACTCAGTTAAAAACTGTGATTATCTCTGTTTATCTGTGGCTCATTCTTTTCCATTTTCCACCACCGTGTTTGTAGTACTTTATTTTGTCATGCTTTTAAAAGTTACTTTATTTCATATGTTTTAATTAGGAAAATATGTCAAGAAGTTCATCTTGTATTTAGAAAAAGAAAGGCAGAAAAACTTCCTTCCCCTCAATTTTCAGAACTCCCCTATAGTTACACACACACACACCCCCACACACCCCCTGTTGTTTTCGCTTTGCAAATCTAGTTTTTGTTCAGACTCACTTTTGGCTGATTTCTGACTGTCTGGTACCGTTCCACTCATCCCAGGAGGAATGAATTCATGAGCAGAGCAAAGGTGAGGAGTTGAGAGTTCATGATACAGAAGTGTTCTTATATTATTCCATAATCTATACTGTGGATATTACTGCTATCTAGATGGACATTTTTGGTATACATGTGTAGATATATCCTAAAGAATTACATAACGGATTTTTTCCTTCGTGGGAGCTGAACTTCTGCATATATAGTTCTTTATCACAGAGGCTTTCCTGGTAAACAGGAGTCTGATCAGAAAAGCTCATTGCAAATGGAGAAAATGGAAATTGGATATTTTCAGAATTACTGAAAAGTTACTATTTTCTTTTCTAGAATTTGGTCCACTAACTATATAATTATATATATATTATTTGGTTTTAACTACATAACTGAATGTGTATTTTTTCTCTAGTGAAAGCCTTTTACTAGAAATCAAGTCTAATTTTCTTCCTGTCTAAATTTTCCATTTATATTTAGGAGGTGATAAGTTTGGGGCCATAGTGCCTATTACTGTTCTTTTCTATGCCCTTTGAGAGCTCAAGCTATGAAATGAAGCCAAAGCTGCAGCTGCAGCAGCAAACATGCACTTTTTTAATGAGAAACATCTTGCTGTTTTCCCCTCGCCCACAATAAAATTTTGCATGAGATGAAAATACCACATCATGCTGCAATTAGGTCACAATCTATTAACATTTACTTTTGCAGAGATAAAATTAAATACAGGTATAGCAGATTTTCCCTAGGTTTTGGTTTTTGCACATATTATTGCACATGTATGTAGTATTATGCATTCAGAAGGAAAAATACCATCTTCTTTCTTTTCTGCTAGTTTGGGTTTTGTTCTTCAGTTTTATATGAATATTTTCAATTGATAACAATTATATACACAGGCATCATCTTGATATATATTTCATGTCATGCTTTTATAAAAACAAAGCTTAGATTCAGTGTGTTGGCATGTCAATTTAATTTATTTCAGTTTTAGTAATTCTAACATTTGTCCATTGAAGGCTGAATGATTTGTTGTGTGTGGAAATTCCACAGTACCCCTTTTTGCTTTGACAGCTGTATTTATTTTGGTGAATTAATTAATGGGAATCCCAGTTCTTAAGATTATTTTCTGATATGTTGACAAAACCCAAAGAAAGAGCTGAGAACTGTACACTTTCATTTCAGGAAGAAATATGGTTTCTTTCTTTCCCTCCTCCAGGTATAAAATGCAGGGATTGTCCATTGGACAGAAGAATCAATCCACGTAAATCTTTCAGTTTAAAAACCCATCTTTGCAGTAGTTCCTTTTTAGGATTTGTCTGTAATATTACAAAAGTAAAAAGAAAACTAAAACAGTCGAAGCAAAAATAATTCTATTATTGTCTTAGTTATCTGAACTACTTCCCACAATAAATTAAGCAATGAGATTAAAGCGATTAATTTTCTTTCATAAATTCCTTTATACAGCAACCTATGGGCTGAGGTGTAGGAATATTGAATCTAGCAGCTAAAGGCATAACAAGGTATTACTGTGGCTGAAAGCAGAAGTCAGAAGCATTTAAACTGGTAATTAAATGCAACATTTAAAAACAGGATGAATATGACCTTATTTTTGAGCATTTTCCTATGTTGAAGGCAACTAATAATTAACATTTCTTTTCATGGAAAGTGGCAAATTCATTGTCATTTGGAATCTTGAAATCAAAGTTAGATGTCTTTGAGAATAATATTCTGTAGCCCAGTCAAAAATTAAGACTGATAATGTTTATTTATGGCAAAAAGAAAAAATAATCATTTCCCAAAATGAAATAACAATAAATTCTTTAATTCTTGTTATTTAGAAGATGGATAATAGGATTATAGTAGTTTCTTTTCATCTTAAGTCTGTGGATCTACAAAATCTGTTAAAATAATACATGATGAATATAAGCAGGAGATAGAACATTATGAAATGAAGGATGACATTAGCGAGGCAGTCTGGTTTAGCAATTAGTGCATGGATTCACAAGTCAGAAATTCTACATTCTATTCCCATATCTGACATTGATTAGCAAGTCACATTAGGACTTATTATGAAAAGTCAGATATGCAGCTGATCATCTAATTAAGATCATCATGGTATTAGCATAACTGCATTTGCAAATCATGCATGCAGAGCTTTAGCCTTTGTTTAACCTTGATCTGTGATATGAGAGCAATCTATGTTACAGATTGATTCAACCCTCTTATTCCATGATTTGAAAAGAGCACAATTTTTAACGTTTATCCTCATCAGATGCTGTCAAACTGAGTATTATTATTTATCCTTATTTTAAGAAATTGGAACTGCAATGCAGAAATATAAGTATCCGATTTCCAAAGATACTTGGGTATTTAGAGATGCAGATAACCATTTCATTAAATTTTCATAAGTCAAAAAGAAGATATTATTCTTAAGTGTTATATACATTTTAATGACATTCTAAATCACTTTAGAATTTGGTTCTGCGTCTTGTGAGGGTCTATGAAGTCAAAGTCCAGTTGAAAACTGTGTCCACAATAGCAAGCAACACAAAACAATGTAAGTACATTAATAAAATAAACTATCTTTAGTAAAGATCTTTCACACATTTCAGGAGGCTTTAATGCTGGCCTAGTTCTAGTCATGCTGTGGACTGAATAATTGCCAAATCTCACCTTCTACTCACTTTCATTTCAAAATCCAGTTTTAGTCAGAATCCAAGACCAGTCTATAATATGTATGCAAGCATTACCAAATGGAACCGATCAGGAAATTTGCTTCAAAAGATGACACCCACACTAAAATGTTGATGTAGGCTCATTCAGTGATTCTTTGAAACAAAACAAGCTAAGAAGTGTATAAGTAATCAGATTTCTCTGGGTAGAGGTTGAGAATATTGATAGTCTTGCATGAAAGGCTAGTATTACTAAGCAGATTTGGTCACCTGAAAAGTATGATAAGGTTGTTATGAAGTTGCTCACTGAAAAGCTGGACAGAAACAGTTAAAACTAACTTGAGAGGGGATATACTTCATTCAAGTGGAAGATGAGCCAACTTAACAAAACAAAATACTTAGCACCTGTCCAACTTTGAAAATATTGCTGTATTCTGGGATTATTTTAATAAAAATTCTGACTCTTGGACATATTTATGAGAGAAAGCAATAATTTTCCATCCACTGCCCTGCTTTCACATTTTCATGAATTTTCCATATGGTGAGAAAATGAAAGAAATGTCTCATTTCAGTGTTATTAAGTAACATCTGAGTAAAATGAAAAACGTTTATGAAATTAAATACACTTTCAGGTAATGAGGTGAAAGAGAGATTAAAATATCAAAGAACAAATATAATTGAGAGTTTCAGCCAGGTAAACATTTCAAAGATCTCCTGGAATTGCTAAATCCTCTCAATGCTGTGTCATTCTTTTGAATGAATTTATTTTGTAGCTCTTACGTTTTCCAGAGAAATATCATGGATGTATGAGAGGTTCTCTGGGAACTGATATTTCTAACCTAAATAATTTATTTTTTCCAGAAGATCTTTTGTCTTTATACCTATGAAAAATAAATCCCAGAGCAAAACAGCCCACGTGGTAACTACAGATGTACGGGATTTTCTAAGCTGTCTAGATTTCTTCCCCTTTTTTCTTGTGCTTTGGTAATGCTGACCCTTAAGTAATAAATACACATGAGCATTACTCAAGAGAGGACAGCAAAAGAATGCTGGAAAAAAAGAAGGTTCATTGTTACCCTAATAGCCTTTTCAGGCACTGAAATATTACATCAGAGTTAAAAATACAGGGTACAAACAACAGATACTGAAAACACCCGGCTGAATTGAGTAGGGTCAGAGTTTAGTAACACAACATGAAAAATCTCTACAGACCAAAAAATTGCTTCCTTGTGTCTTTATGTATTTATGCACGCGTTTATTTATTTTCTAAGACCTCAGGTATGAGGTGACTACAGTAAGTTTCTAGTATTTTCTTGACATATTCCCAAGTAAAAAGATATCCTAATCCATATCTTTTCCCTACCTTATTGTCTGAGGGGAAGTTAAAGCCTTGATGATTTGTACCAAATACTATGAATTGCTCAAGAGAGTTTTCTGTCATTCTAGAAAATTAAGCTACTTCTAGAGATTTTCCAGTTGTTACTGCCAAAAGGACTTGTGATATCCTAAAATGTCCCTTCAGAGTCTACTAGTCTGATGGATAAATTAAAGGAGGTAGACTTATGAAAGTATACTACTCCTCTTTTCCCAGTGCTGTATATGTAGAGCACTTCCTCTGTCTTTTTAGTGTAAGTACTACTGCACTTGTATCATCCATTTACACTACTAGTGCAGCTTGTCAGGTAATTTACAAGGTTCAAATCTAACACTCCACATTACCCTGCCTAAGAAAATATTTTTTTAAATTAAAATATATATAGGTTTCTTTTTTAATTGGTGAGAATTCTCTTTATAAAGTTAACAAAAGTAAACAATATTTCCCAGAAATTATTGCCATGCTGTCTCTTTCCCTCCAGTTTTAAATGTGTGAAAGCTTCCAGGTTTGGGAGCAAGATTAATTTTTTTAACATCATGGTCTTCCAATTTATTAGCCAAGTTGCCTCGTCTGCTATGCAGAAAAAAGGATCTCTAAACATGTTGAAATAGAAGGCTATTTGTCAACAACAAGGCTTCCTAGTCTGCTTACCTACATAGGCTTTCTAGTGTGCTTATCTTGGATGCAGTTTTAAAGCTACAATTTGTAATATAAATTTTTTATTATATATAAAATGTATTTAATAATATAATAATATATTTACTAAT
>WYDI02026328.1:16016-79046 GCA_009867235.2 Psittacus erithacus | reverse complement strand
TTAGTTAATAGACTGTTCTTATCTCAACCTGTGGGAGTTGTATTCTTTCGATTCTCTTCTCCATCCCTCCGGGAGCCGAGGGAGGAGGTGGGGGGGCAGTGAGTGGGCTGTGTGGCAGGCTTAAACCACGACAGTGCCTCTGTCTGTGTATGTGAGAAGGGGTCCCTCTTGTTGCGTTATCTCTTTCCAGTCTGTTGGAGTTCCAGGTAGTCCCACTGCTCACTAGTCCAGCAGTAGTGTTAGTTCACTATGCATAGAATAATGGCTTTAAGCAAGAGCTACAGACCGCCAAGGAAAGTAAGGACCTGACACTGCCTCCCATTGATACAAATGAGGATAACTTAATTTCAGCAGTATTGGACAGTGCTCCGGGTTCAGCAGTAGCAGTCATTTTTCCCCTTAGTATCTGGTGCAGTGCTGTGTTTTTGACTTTCAGTCTGGGAACAGCACTGATAACACTGATGTTTTTAGCTACTGCTTAGAATGCTTAGTCTGGCCGAGGACTTTGAGTCTCATGCTCTGCCAGGAAAAAGGGGAAGCCAGGAGCAAGCAGAGGCAGGACACCTGACCCAAACTAGGCAAAGAGGTATTCCATACCACAGCACGTCATGTCCAGGATGTAAATGAAAAGCTAGTCAGAAGAGAGATATCACTGCTGGGGTCGGACTTGGGTATTGGTCGGTGGCAAGCGGTTGTATTCTCTCCCCTTGTTGTTTCCCTTGTTATTGTTATTATTGGTGGTAGTAGCAGTGGTTTGTGTTATACCTTAGTTACTGGACTGTTCTTGTCTCAACCTGTGGGAGTTACATTCTTTCGATTCTCCTCCTCATCCCTCCAGGACCTGAGGGAGGAAGCAAGGGGGGTGAGGGAGTGAGCGAGCGGGCTGCGTGGTTCTGATTTATGGCTTGGCTTAAACCACGACAGGCAGCTTCAGAGTCAGAGAGGACCCTGGGCTGTTTGGATTGCTTCTTATGTGGGGAAGGACAACTTTATTCTCCTGGCATTCCTTGAGTAGTATATACATGGAATTAAACAAAGAAATGCTGGAGAAAGAGAAGGTGAGGTGTCAGCTGTCTTGAACAGGCAGTACATTTTGTATGACATTTACTACCTTTTCCTTGATGTGTCTGAAAAGAAAAAATGAAGAACAGGGTGTTTCCTTTCTACTTCAAACTAAGGCTCATGGCCAAATTTTTAAATTCACATATTTAATTCAGCCATTTAGGAAATTCGTAGCATAGGCAAGCCAACCTTCACCAAACTGAATTTCATCTGATGCAAAAAAATAGACCTGTGGGGACAGTATTTAATTTATTAGGTTCCCAGGGAAAATAAGGAATAAAAACTATAAAGATGAAGTTGGCAGCCAAGGCTGAGGGTAAAGACTTGAAAGGGTCCCATCAATTCCAGAGAGAATGTGCAGATTCCTCTAATAGGCCGGCATCATCTTTACTGGAAGCTGTTTAAACATGACTAACATTGTGAACGTTTGGCTGTACAACCGTGCCTCTGTTAGAGCTTAATAGTGGTTTCCATGGGTCAAACTCTTGACATAATTACTGCTTGGGTTCAGGGTGCTTTGGAGGGCTTTTCAGATCCTTTATGAAACTTCTCCCATGCCACAGTGATGAACGGCTACTTGACATTCTCAACATTGCCAGTACTTTGCCGCCACCAGCCAAGGGACTGTTTCTCTGCTCCACTGAGTCTGAAGAATTTAAAGTGGAAGCTTTTTCCAGGTCTCCACTAAATGCCTTTCTGCTCCCAGAACTTCTTAATAGACCATCACTGGTCTACCTCTCTTTCATCACGTAAAACTCCACTCCCAGTGCATAGATTCCTTGAGTCTCAGGAAGTGTGCGTTCTGAGGCATTAAAATGCAAACTCCAGTGTGGGAGTTTTGAGGGTCATGTGTTGTTTTTGCTGTCATTGCCTTCCTCAGGCTTTTTATACTAATACTGTGATGTTTTTTCTGACACCATAATATGTGAACTTGGGCATTAAACATTATATTCACTGTTTGAATTTTGTTTCCTCCTCTCTCATGTGCAGCTCTTTTACACAAGTTATTTGTCTTATAAGAGATTCTGCCGCATATTTTCCTGATTATATTACTGTCCTAGTTAATAGGCAATGTTAATTATATTAACATAAATACAGCTGCATTGTTTTCTTCATATTATACACATTCATTAACTCATTTGGTTTGCTTCTAAGCAGAAGTTGGCTTTATGTGCTCCTGAAGGGGTGTTTTGTTTGTTTGGTTGGTTTGGTAGGTTATTTTAATAAACAGAATGGAGAAAATGTTTCCTTTATCAGGTGAGCTGGCTTGGAGAATATGAAGTCACCTGTACACGCAAGACTTCTTTATCCAAATTCATAATTAAGTCCACAGATAAGAAGCATCCATCTGTCCAATCTAGCCTTGAACACTGCCAGGGTTGGGGCATTTACCACTTCTTTAGGCAGCCTCTTCCAGTGCCTCACCACCCTCACAATAAAGAACTTTTTCCTTCTATCTAACCTGAACTTCCCTTGTTTAAGTTTGAACCCATTATCCCTTGTCCTATTGTTACAGTCCCTCTCTGTCATCCTTGTAAGCCCCTTTAAGATATTGCTTAACCTCCTCTGCAGCACCCAAGGTCCCAGACATCTGATATTTCATGGTCCTGAAAACAGTTCCAATTTTACTTTCTGAGGTAACATATAGGTAATCCTTTCCCAGAGTTTTTGTTTCTGTGTGTTTTCTTGAATTTGCAGCTCTTTAGTAGGTCAGAGAGCAAACAACTCATGCCTATCTTATCTTCCCTCCCCCCTTACTGTCTCCCTCTCAGGATAGATTCTTTCCAGTACCTACTTTGGCTTTTTCTTGCTGATTTTTGCAGAAATACGAAAGAGATTGAGAGAAACAGAAAGGTGACTATGCCTTCTGAGATTAAAAAGGTATCCCCATTTTTTTAAACTAGAATAATGGAATAAAGTGGTTTCTCTTCTGCATATGTAGAGAGAGTTTGAGACCTCATTCATCCCCTGTGAATCTATCTTTTATGACCTCTGAATCTTTCTCTGGGAAGACACTTTAAGGATGAATATGGTGCAGTCACAGGAATAAGTAATTTTCCTAAGCTTTGTTTTCTACTAAGAGTCCACCTGGCGCTTGAAGCCTAAACAATGCAGAAATTTCAGAGGTGCTGACCATCAAAATCTCTTGCTGGCTTGATTTGCAGTTCTGATGCTCCAGGACCAAACTAACTGAGATAAGTCCTGGAGCTATCTTACTAACTTACCTAAGTAAGTCCTGAATTGTGCAGCTGAAAGAACACACATTTGAAGCCTCAGCTCCTGGTGATTCCAAGTCATAAGTGAAGCTTCTTCATATAAGCTAAATTTACAGCAATTCCAACTAAAAAAGGAGACAATACTGTCTCTAGATGCTGCTAATCCATTGACCACAGCAAAAATCCAGCACTGAAATAAGGATAAAGGGCTTGCCTGATATTCTTTCACATTTAAACTTTTTATTATTTTCGTTAAAAAACACAAAGGAACACACCAAATAAATAATGTTGAATGCTGGTACAAATTGAAATACAAAATGATTCTCATGCAATAAAACAGTGATAAAAATGACAAAACAACACTCAGATATAAAAGATTAAAAAAAGGAGAAAACACAACAAATATAAAACTGTATTAGGTGAAATGTTAGGGTAATCTCAAAGTAAATAGTATCACAAGTATGATAGTAAGTACCTGGCTGGGCTTAAACCACAACAGATACTGGATCACTCTTTCTGTTTTTATGTGAAATTATTACCCCCAGAATCCTGTTGACATCCTGCCAGAATTAACCATATGTAAGGAGGCCAAAGATCTGGTGTATATTGCGAGAGGGATTTTATGAAGTATGTCTCCAGCTGTAAAATAAAAACAAAACCAGAAACAACCAAAGCAGCCGACAGCTGAAATACTGTTGCCTAACTTGTATTAACTGCCTGCTCTGGAAGCTTCACCCATGCAATTTCCACCATTACAGTGTTTTTACTGGAACTTGGTTTTTGCACTGACTTCAGATTGGCCAGCCCAGTCCTGCTTCTGTCTTGGTTGTCTCTGCACTGCAGTCCACTGTGTAATGCAGACCTGCTTAGATATTACACCACTTGTTTGGCAGCATCAGAGTAAGCTGTCCTTATCAAATTTGCTTTCAGTTTAGGGTGAGTATTCACAAGGGAAGTGACCACTGAGGGCTGTAAATTGCCTCCTATGCTCAAGCTTCCCTAGCAGAAAAGCCCTTGAAACCTTACTCTTCCAATCAAAAGTAGCTGTTGGACCTGTGTTTTGAGATTTTCATGCCCTTATGAAGGACTGAAAGACATGCTGCAGTTCAGCTTGGGCTTTTTTCCTTATGCCATTACATGGCAAATAAGAAATTCCTTTCCCTTAATCCCCACACTTTCAGTCCAAGTCAAGATCCTTCTTGTCTGTTCTTTCAAAGGATTAGTGAGTAAGGCTTGAAGTAATTTATGTTACTTTCTGCAGAGCAACACAACTTGAGATTGGGCAAACATGGGCAATGCCCCTCTCCTACTCACATAGTTGAAGCTAAGTTAAAGCCTGGTGCTCCAGCAAAGTGCAGAGTGAACCTCACCTTCCAGCCTCTCACCCAGCCTGAAAATGGTAGTTTTTACTGCAGGAGATGCTGTATTTCCAGACAAATTTAGTATTGTCAAGGTATCTAACAGACACGGTGCAAATACCTTACCACCCAGCTCCAGTGTACATGAGAAGTAGGCCTGTGTCTGATCCTGTCTGCACACCCTGCCCTGGGGATGAGTGGGACTTCCAAAGCAGGGGCTGTGGGAGACTGCTCCATACAGTGACAGCGCTGACTAGCTAGGGTACTTCCAGAATCAGAGGGACTGAATCACTCTGTGACACCTTAGGGCAAGGGAGGAAGTCTGGTGTTTGTTCTATTAAAAAGATGAAGAAAATATCTTGAAAATGCAATATTGACCTGGCTTCTCCCTGTCAATTTGTATAATATGAAACTAGATATTGTCTGTCAGTACTTGTAGATCTCACAAGCAGAGCCAGATACCTCTTGCATACTAGGCAGATGCTCTGAGTTTATATGGATAAAAGCTCCCTAAGGGGGAACCATGGCCCAAATCTGATAAAATATTCAGGTTTCTCACTTCCCACTTAAATCAATGATCAGCTATTAACTGCCAAGCATTTCAGGAGTACTCCTAGTGGCTTGGAAAGATCAAAGAGGAGCAAGACCTTAACCTGGTAGTGAGATATTTGTACAAGGAATGAAGTATTTCCAGAGAACGAGGCAGTTGACTGTAAGCAGCATATTCAATAATGCTGAAGGTGGAAAGGAAGAAAATGGGAGAGGATGTATGTGGAGAAGCAGAGTCAAAAGTTATACGGTATTGTTTGTTTGGTTTTTCCCCTAAGGTAAGACTGTGAAGGAAGAGTCAGAGAAGTCCAAGATTCTGAAAAGTATGCTATGGGGAGATAATACAAGATTTTGTGTCATGAAATGAAGCATCTGGGGCAGGTGGTGCACTCAGAGAAGAGAGTAGATAATAAATGTTTGTAGATGAAGGTTTAGTGTGTGGAGTCCCTGCCCGTGGCAGGGGGATTGGAGTCAGACGATCTTAAGGTCCTTTCCAACCCTAGCTATTCTATGATTCTATGAAATGAGAGAAAAGTTATGGATGAGGAAGATGGAAGACGAGGCCAATAAAAAGGAAGAAAAAGTTCAAAGTATATGTTGATCATTTTCTTTAGAGAGGGTTTGACAAGATCATGGATTGAGGTAGAAATAAAATCCAGGAAAGCAAAGGTAGCAAAATGGTAAGAGTTCCTTCCTTTCCTCCTTTCCCTTGGTCCCAGTATGCCACTTACTACAGCGAGTCTCCACATTGAATCTTCTTCTCCTACCACTCAGAAAATTTCCCCTAGCTGTTGCAGTTGCTGTGGCAGCATTAGATATCTGCACCGCACTAGGCAATGTAAAGATGGCAATTGCTGATGGATCTTAGATTCATTTGTCTTCTTCTGGTAACACACTTGCACTACTCTTGTTCTTTCTGCTCAAAGGACCATGTCAATGCAAGGAAGAGGAACCACAGGCAAGGGAGAGAGCAGGAGAAGCAGATAAAACAGTAATGTAGATGGGCTCTAAGAGAAAAAATAAAAATGGCTAATAGGAATTAAGACTAGTTGTCCTTTCCACTGGCCTAAGATGCTATGAAGAAACTAAAAGTGGATTCAAACCATGAGGGAGCAGTACATGAAGCTGGAAATCAAGGTCATTAATGCTAAAGTTTCAGGTAAAAAATTGTGATGAAAAAACCTGAGAAAGTCCAGGGATAAAATTAGAGGGAAGGCTGATGGGGAAGAGTTAGAGGGACAAGAGATGGCAGCATGGATAAAGGGGAGAAGAGGTATCAGTTACTGTGTTGAGTGGAAGGTAAAGAATAGGAAAGGGGAGGGGAAAAGACTCAGAGAAGCCCAACTTTTCCACCATGGTCAAAACCCAGAAGGGAAGAAGAGAGGAGGAAAGCCCTCTGTAAGTGAATGTGGTTGCAGACAACTGTCAGACCTAATTTTTGCCAAAGCGAGATTTTTTACAGCTCCCGCTGGAAAATTGGAAAAGCCTGCTTCCTCAGCTCATGGAGGGCAAGGGAAGGGAGGGAGACAGGATAAACTAATCAGTGTCTGTAAAGAATTTAGATACAAGGCGATAGGAATGTTACATAAGGAAAGAAGGTAGATTATATTCCTAAAGATTTTCTTTCCAGAATCTAATTAACCATATTCACAGCAAAGCTGTGAGAGATCGAAGCACAGAAGGGAAGGTTTCAGCAGAGACTACTTTAAAATACACCTGCCAGGAGCCAGCTCTTAGAAAATCATTTTAATTTCCCCAATCTTTTCTGGATAGAGTTCAAAAGCCTTTTAAATCTTGTTTTGGCCTTCTGCCTTCATAGCTGTTTATTTCCTATGGTTTTTATCCAATTCAAACTTTAGGGGCCATTTCACTGAGCTGGTTCAAATCTAGTTGATACATTCCTTCTTTCCTAGACCAATATCTTAAATGAATGGAACTTCGTAATGGTATGAGCTTTTGTGATTAAGTGAAAAAAAAATGGTAATGCTGGTTGCTTACTAAGAGCCTGGTGCCAGACAGGACAGTCCAACCTTTAGGCAACCTTCAAGTAGAGCTGGCAGAAGATAGGACTTTCTGTCCTACAGGTTTTTGCAATAGTTTCGCGTATATTTTCGTCTAGAATCAGGACCAAAAAAAAAAAGTAAAATTTGAAAGCTCATACAGCAGTAAAGTCCTGGAAAAAAAAAAAAAAAAAGTTGCTGTAATTCAAAGTTTCAAAATATTGACCTCTACTTAGTCATACATTTATCTTCACAGCTGCTCAAATGCCCACAGCATCTCATGAGAGTTGCACTTCAGCTGCCTACGATTCCTTCCTGCTGGCCTCTACCCCACTGCTCACACAGTCCCCTGGAGCCCACGAGGCAGAGCAGTACTGTGGGTGAGACCACACAGCTTCAGAAGAGAGAGTTTTCTAAGTGTTGTGATGGCGAATTGTTGGTACATCATAGTAGTTATGTGTCTAATTGAGCAGATGAGGGGCTTCTAAACACAGCAAAATATTATTCTGTAAGGGTTTGTGGAAACAAAGCTTTTTTGTAGGGGAACTTTTCTGTGCAGCTTCAACTCGGAGCCTTTTCTACCCAAGAAAGAGTACCCTTTCCCACAGGGGTTCTGCTGGATTCACCCAGTGCTGGACGATGTGTGAGGCTTCACACTGGGGAGACTGGGGCTTTGCAGTGCTTTTGAGCACTGGACTGATTAGACTTGCTTAAATCCATAATGGGAATTAAAGGTGACTGGGAAAATAGAGTTGTGCCCTTTTGTTGGCATTTTTCTGAGGTATAAAAGAAGGCCTGAAGAGTATTTTCATTTTTCAACTCTTTACACCGACAAATCCTTTTTATTGTGGTTATTCAAGCCTATTGTGGGCAAGAAAAGATCTAATGAAATGGTGAAATAAGAAGACCCAAATGGAGGGAAGCTGAGGAGTGAGACCACCTCAGGCAGGCAGTTTGAAATTCTGATGTTTTTCTTAACATCTATTTCTCTTCAGTGGTTTAACAATTTAGGTAGATGGCACCATTTGAATTAAGGAGTTACCACCTCAGTCCCACCAGTTGTGGAGACACAAGGGACCCCAGCCATTCTCAGTGAGCAATGTCTACATGACTGATGATACTGAAACACCTATATCAATTATAAGTCTTGCTGTTTTCATTTTGGCTTCTATCTATGTGAAGGAATTTTCCTTTTAGTACTGTGTGATTTTATTGAAGCCAGTGAATTGATTTATAATGAACTGGAATGCTCATATTAACATTATTCACACCAGCGTGCAGTAGCTGAGGAAGCAAAAGATGGCTAAAAGAGGGTTTCATAATCAGTGTAAGTTCATCAGATATTGTCCTCCCATCGGGATAGATAGGTTTGCCCTCTGCAAGCAAAGGCACAGCATGTGCTCAGGGCTGAGAGTCCCTCTGGTGGCAGATTAATCTCAAACTGGCCTAAACCAGTTGTGAAACCACAAACTCATGTTTTTCTTGGTCTTTTGATTTTACTGCATGGACAAGATCTGAGACCCGAGGTCCCTTGCTAAAGCAGAACAAGATATGGTATTGGTAGTCTTTTAAAGAAAAGAAAGAGGAAGGAAAGCTGCCTCAGGAAAATAAACATCTCCTTTATCTCATAGGACTGATTAGGAATACCCTTAGTGGATTATCTTTATGTCAGAAACTTTCAGAAGCACCTCAGGAGCGCAGATCTCACAAGGTCAGAAAGTAAGTTTCATACTGCGAGGCCAGCTGTAGGTGGTTCAGCAAGTGTCAGTAGTTTTAGAGAAGATAGTGTTTGTGTTTGCCCTCTTAAGTTACGGCATGAAAGTTTGGTTTGGTTTCATCCAGGCAACAAAGTGGTGAAGGTACCTCACTGCTAAATCCTGTCGAGAGACAGGGGGCCTGTGTTTAGTATGACGTAGCCACAGGCCTTTCCTTTTAAAGCATAAAAAGCTGTGTCTCTTACCATACATAAGAGTTATTCCACAATAAAACCAGTGAAGACAAGGCTTTTCAGTGAGTTTTCCTCTGGTAAAACTTAAGTCAGCCTTACATGGGGTGCAGGGCTGTTCTTAGTAAATGTACCTTAAGGCAAAACTAAAACACTTTGCCTATGCTGTGCTTTTAACTCTGGCTATACATGCATATTACCCATCTGAGGGCAACAGAAAGCACCAATATAAAGACAATTTAGGTGAAGCCAGCGGTCTCTTCTTGCCTATTTATAGCACAATAAGGCTGTCTTGGTCTCTACAAGTATTTTTGTGGAAGGATTGAGAATCTGTGTTAATTACCCTTTAGGAAAAGCGACTTTTTTTGCCTGTAAAGATAGTCTTGGTGAAACAAGATTGCAGCTCAGGCAAAGGGAACGAAAGCCTCCACAAGGGGATTGCTGCTAAGACACACTTGTGCATGCAGCACGTACATCTGCATTCTTAGACACATTAGCATCAAAACCCCCAGCACACTGGGAACTCAGTGTGGGTTCAGCTGTAATGCTCAGTCTCTGCTCAATGCTGTTATCCGATAATTTTGCCTCAGGACAGGCTTAGCCAAGCCTGCGTACATTTATCCGTATGAATAGCAAGTATTTCATGGAAAGCAGGAAGCAAACCTGGTGGGCTTGCTGGCCAGGGAAGTCATGGTTTTATTTACAAGGAGTGAGTGCATATTGAGTGCCTTGCTCCATATTCCCTTGTTGCTTACACGTCCAGCTGGATTTTGCAAAGACAGTTTCCAGGGCTTGTTGCTTGAAGCCTGAATGTTGCTGACTTGGGCAGGCCCAGAATGGTGGGTCACACTGGTTTGGAGCATGCCAGTATAGCTGCTCTTTGCTTGCCATTGCAAGTAAAGGCACTAAGGAGCCTTCTCTTTCACTCCTCTCCTGGGGTCTTTTTTTTCCCATTTTGGTCGAGGACATAGGAGCCTTTGAAAGCTTTCGATAAACTTATGTAATTGGGTATGTTTTCCAAAGCACGGCTCTGTTCTTTCCGAGGGCTTAGCTAAGAACATTATTCTGATTCTTCTCGAGGCCTTCAAAAGTGCCGATCCTTTCAAACATGTGCAGTGTGAAGGATTACAAATTTGTTTTTCAAAGGACCCCAAATCCCTGCTGCTTTCATCAGGTTCCCTCCTTGTGCTCCCAGTTTTCCTTTCTCCCAGACAGCCTCATAGCCCCAGCTCCAGCTGCAGAATGCTGAAATGCTGGCACTCCCTCTTCTCCTGTCCTTCCACATCTCACTTTTTCATCCTCTCCTTAGCCCCCCCCTTTCCGACTGTACCTCCCAATATATTTTATATGCAAACAAAAGCGCAGAGAAGCATTGCCATGACAGCAGTGCCGCAGTGGGTCCTCCCCTCTGTGTGGATGCGAGCTCTAAACTTTTGAAAGAATGTCCTGAAAAGAACAGGAAGGGGACAGCTTGAGGCAGAGAAAGAGAGTGAGGGAGAGTGCAAAAGCAATGAAAAGTGGGACAAAACCATTGGAAATGCATTCAGGCTGACATCATCACCCTTTCCCACAGTGGTCATTCACTTAGGAGGCTCCAGTGTCCATTCACTGTCTTAAAGCTAGCTTTCTAGAGCCCTGGGAGACCATCTTTCCCGGCCTGAATGCCTTTTTTGTTGTGAAACAGTGAACTGTTTCTGAAACCCTGCATAAAGGGCTGAGTAATTCACTGCAGTTGCCAGGAAGTCTGAGCCACTTGTGAGCTAACAATAGTTAACTTTATCTGCCGGCCCAAGCCCCCCTTACAGCTGTAGGTCCTGAATTCTAATAAGGGCTTTACTCATGCCTCTGAGGTTATGGTAATATTTTATACATCTTTTTTCATTAAGACACAGTCATAGCTACTGTTGAGGCACCGGAGGCAAGTACTGTCGACTGACAAGTGGGTGGGGGGGAGTGGGGGAAAGAAAGAAAATGGCTTTTTATATCAGGCAGGCAGTTTGGCTGTTTTATACTAAAAATATAATCGTGGTTTTGGGGGAAACTGGGGAATGTAATTTTTTAAAAATCACATTAGAAACCCCAGAGCCACGCCAGACCTTATGATTGTTTTCTATCTGCGAAACAGCTTCAGCTTTTCATATTTTGGGGTTGTTCTTTTTAGTTTTTGCTCTCCTTCTTCTCTGTCCCTGCACTGCAAGTGTGATTGTGACAAGAGAGTGGGTGAATCATAAGGGAAGTAGATGAATTTGTTTGGGTTTCCCTTTTAATCTGGACAGCACAACTGTGTGCAAGTGGTGACACAAAACAGTGATTCACACAGTGGTCTTGCAGTCCGGTAACCATGGCATGCCTTTGAAAGATACGGGCCATCAATTTTCCTCTTTACCTTCTGAACTAGATGCTTTCTTGAGAACTAAGTAAATCAAGTGCAGTGCAAGAAAAGTTCTAAATTATCCCTTTGGCCTACACGGTTTTGAGAAAGAAAAAAATATTGCTTATTCCTTACTTTTAAGCAAATGATCTCTTGGAGCAGAATTTATTTCAGAGCATCACTATGACTGGTCCTACTCAAGATAAAAGATATCACAGCTTGAGCAACTCGCCCATGTCTTTGGTGTATGTGTCTTGCTTGCTATGCTTTGAGAAATAGCATTAGAAATGCCTTGATGAAAATAAAAGCACATCTTTCGAAGTTTCACTGAATACTTTATTAATGTTTATAAAAAGAGATTGAAAGATGCATACAGGTCTTGTAAAACTAAACCACAGAGATGTACTTGATGTATTCCCCTAAAGCAGCAATACAGTTTTCTTGATCTGTACTCATCACACCAACTGATGCCAGTGGGAGCTGTACATGTTGTGGATGAGGTCACTACAGGGCCACTGTATAGTAAATAAGTTGCTTGACTTTTTGGGTAAGTTCAAGTACTGAATAGCTCTCATATCTTCTCTCCAAGTGACCTTTACCAGGGGGGAATACCATGCTCTGATGGAGTGACAGATTTGAACTGGTCCTTTTCCTGTCACAGCAATGACTTCTGAACTTCACTGTGGGTTTGTCTTGACAAGAATGAAAAGCTGCTTTGAGAGGGAGGAGGCTCACAAGCTATGTGTTTTCTATG
This sequence comes from Psittacus erithacus, assembly GCA_009867235.2. Lineage (NCBI taxonomy): Eukaryota > Metazoa > Chordata > Aves > Psittaciformes > Psittacidae > Psittacus > Psittacus erithacus. The sequence continues at coordinate 66,791 of WYDI02026328.1, read as the reverse complement.
AATACACATGGGCGTGCGTGCATCCCCCCCTCCCCAAATACTTTCTTTTCTCCTAATTTAAGCCAACTGCTATGGCAGTCAGACATCAGAAATGGCAGAACTCACAGGTAGCAGGGCAGAGAGGAGAGAGGGAATGCAGGAGAGCTATTTTACAAAAACCATGTATTAATCACGAACTAACTGTAAAGCCATCAAAGCTACCCCCACGGCCCTGACTGAAAGCTCTGATCTACTGGTAGTGAAACTTTCTCTCAGCATGGACTGCTCCTGCTCTTGAGCTGAAGCACGAGCTGAAGCGCAAACTGAAGCTGACTGTGTTGCTTTTTGACAAAGCATTTAAATAAAATGAATTTATTTGCTAATCCTTTGGGGAGAGGGAGTATAAATTAGGGGGACATATGACTGAGAGAAAAGGAATCCAGCTTTCTAATTTACAGTGACCTTCAGGATTCACCGTAAAACTTTATCACCCCCAAATGAATATTTCATCTCCTACTGAAGATATGTAAAAAAACCCATGTAAAATATCTGACTGCTTTTTTACATGCTCAAATGCACACCAAGCTCTTTTGAAAGCCATGACTTGTAATAAGATTTAAAATTTGTCATAGAATCATAGAATTGTCCCTTGATATGTTCATTAGCCACATGTGTCTGCATAACGTAATCCCTCTGTAGACATCTCCTCCCCTTCAGAGCACCCCAAGCAACTCTGTTCCTCAACTAGATGCAGCATGATTTCATTCTCTCACTCAATCGGGCTATTTATGCACCAAAATGTGCGATCCTGAGGGATTACCATCAAATCTGCACATGACAGGATGCCAGGAAAGAATAGAACAAAACCAGAAAGAATTAAAAATATACAGTAGCACTCCTGTATTTCAGGAGAAATTTCTGGTAGACAGGATTTCTTTTTTAGACAACCAGGTCAAACATTTTACACCCTGTGTCGTGAAACCTCAAACCTCAGCTGTGGAGTTACCTGAAATGGAATGGCTTTTATGTTTTACTTGTTTTTTCAAGTTCCATAAAGCAGTCTCTTTAATCTCAGTGCCCTGCTCAGACCCTTCTGGCTCCTAATGCTTTGTCCTCCGCTTTTAGTGACTTCTTTTTTTCCCCTCTTTCTAAGCCTGGTGTCTCTTTCCTTCTGTGCAGGCAGACCTGTCTCTCACTGCCTGAGTTTTCATTATTTAGTGGGATTCTTTCTCCCCTTCTGCCACCTGGGCTGTGTCTCGTTTGTTCTTGTTCATTCCTCCTTCAAAGGCTTCTTTGTTTCCAATCTATTTCTATTGGACTTGGCTTTCTTTTTTGTTAGAAAGTTCTGGCTCAGAAAGCCTCAGCATCTTGTCAAGGACTCTGTTAGCCCACTGTCTTGTGTCCTACAGCCTTAGAGCTGTCTGGAGTTGCACTGGGATCCAAAACTCTATGAAAAACAAATAGCTAACAGCACACAGCTCGTTCAGACAGTGCACTGCTCTTCTAAGGGCCTCTGTCCTGGAAGTGTCAAGGTGAGATATCCTCCATATTCACAGCACAGGTTTGACTTGCCATGCGGCTCCTGTGAGAAATGATCTGACAGCTTTCCACCCATCTGTGTCTTGGGGACAGCATGAAACCCCAGAAGCTGAGCTGTAAGAGCAGGTTGCAACTTTGCTGTCCCAGATCTATCACTGAACTTCAATGACTACCCAGTCTTTTCTGTGCCTAGCTTAAGAGAATCTGCTGAATCAGAAATGGCTAGGCACCCTTAGCATTTGTACCTGACAGTGAAGTCCACAGCATTCCTTTTCACTTTCTTCCTCCTGCAAGGACTGAAGAAAGAAAAGTGTTGTGAAAGCTGAGAGAAAGTTGTATATGTGAATAAAGGGTTGTTTCATCCCTATGCCAGTTCTCAGATAGGATACCTATTACAAGATAAAGTTGAGGCAGGAGAAAAGGCCTTTGCTCTTTTTACATCTTTAGAAAGCAAATATTCTATAATAAAAGTGCAGAAGAGACAGTAAACCCAGTGCAAGTCTCAGCTATATCCAGCATTAGCATACCTAACTCACCAGCATGAACCTAGCACTTGGGAGTTTGCCTGTTCATTTAGCTGGATTGCTCTATTTTGACAGTACACTGGTTTAGCACTGATGTAACATCTTCACAGTCAAACACTGTGAACACAGTTTGAAAGACTGTAAGCATTTCCTTCAGGTGGCCAGGCAAGCAAAGCAAAATGAAAACTGCTGGTGGGTGAAAGGAATAAAAAAGCAGGATAAGAGAGTATGATACTTCTCAGAACCACACCGGGAACACTGCAGGAACATACCCAAGCTGAAAGGAGAGAGAAGCAATTTTTGGCTGGAGTTGGTGCAATTACTGCACAAGCACTGAGAGCATGTCTGTCTTTTTTTTTAATGGCTGAGGGAATAGATTTGGCCACAGGGTAGCACAAGGTAACTCATTTTTGTATTTTTTAATGCTTGTCTCTCTGTTTAACACAACCAGAAAACATCATTTCCGCACTGGGAGATGTCATTTCAGAATTGAGCCATTGGTCCTTCATTCAGAAACCTATGTTTGCCTGGCTATTCTTTCAAGTCGTCTTTGCCAGTGTAGTCTAATTTCAACTGCATGTGTCTTTATCTTTTCTGAAGCAGGAAATATTAATCACTAAATCTGATTGGTCTCACTGCTCCTTACCCCAGGGCGGCTTTTTTAGTTTATGAAAACTGGTGTCAGTTGACATTGTCATCTACATGGCTTGATGAGTAAGAGCCAAAGCTGAGCTATTTCCATTTTAACTAGACAATAAAGCAAGGAAGCTAATGAATGCTGAGGTAGGGTAGATTCAGCAGGGAGGTTTTATGAAATAAATTTTTCTCATTGGCCTCATACCCATCCTATTACTGGAAATGGAACTGCCTATGCTTATCCTTTTAATGTTTTTATTAAGAGATCTTGTCAAAAGACAGGAGAAGACTATGCAGCCAGCTGAGAAAATTAAGGGGGAAAAAAAGCCTTTTGTTATATAAATGTCCCTTCCTCCCACTTTTGCAGAGCTGTTCTTGATCCCTTCAAAGAAGTCTCCCTGTGAGAAAAGAAGATGCTGTTAGCTCAAATCATACAAAGAAGAAATTACAACAGTTAGTCTTTTATGTTAATATTTTAGTCCATTAATGCCATTATTACTTATCTAGCACAAATTGAATGCTAGGGGCTTTTCAGATAGCGAACTGTGTATGGGTGATACATGCAAGAGGATGTGTGAGCTGTAATCTAATTAGGTGCTGGACTGCACAGGAGACAGTCACTGGGATCCCAGCTCTGTGGCGCTGGGGTGAGCCCGATTAAACACACTTTTCACAGTTGCTCAGCTCTTCCCTTTGAGGCATGAGGCCTGATCTCAGTGTGTTACTTTTCCTGCTGGCAAAAGAGAAGCCACTGTGCTTTGTTGTGGCGCCTTAAGATTTCAGAAGGTGTCAGGAAATGCAGCTTCCCATGTAGATCAGGACTGCTTAGCATACTGGAACATGCTTTCATTAGAGGCCCCTGTGCACTGCTACAGCGTGATACCTCAATAAATGCATTTCTTCCTTTGCAGAACACTTTTTGATTTTCTGTACTCAGTTCCACAAACAAGCAGTGGAAATCCAACTGTATTTTTAATGAGCTTGCTCCATACCTCCTTTCAAAGTTCCTTTTTTCCTTCAAAGGATGAATTTTTAAAATTAAGCAGAAAATGTAAGGAGCAGCTGAAGGATAGGGGTAAAGCTTACAATTCTTAGGCTTAAGTTTATTGTAATTTCCTCCATTTTTGCCCCTCCTGTGTTTCCTTGGAGAGAAGTTTGAATGAAAGCCAGGCAGCATTGATTCTTGATTTCTCTGGATACCACTGTAGAGGAAAATTCACCTCATTTAATTGCCTAAGCAGTTGCCTAAGCAGATAACACCTTCTGGTCTCAATTGATAGGATTTTTGAAGCTGATGCACTCCCCTATGCTCTTACAATGTTTCTGAAAGCTGGAGAGAAGAGCTTGACCTGGTCCAGAGGGTTTTCTCCATTTTTGGTGGGAGGGCTGAAGTTAAACACCTCCATAGGTCACTGCCATGCATCCAGGCTTCAGAGAGAAGCAGCAGGTTAAAGACAGGGCAGAAAGGCAGAAGTAGCCATGTTTTTGATGGTCCTTCCCAAGTGTCCCAGGCCTTGTGCATGCCAAAACATGTGACACAGACACAGCAGAATGGGACTATTCTTTCCTTTTGGGGAGCATCAGGACTGGTCCTGATGAGCTGGAAAGAGCTTTTCCATGCGCCCTGGGGCATCTTGTGGCTTCACAGATAGAAAAATCCTCAACAGGGGTGTACCTGAGTTTCGATTTCACACAGCCCTTTTTGGAGCAAATGCCTGCATGATGTTTTGCTATAAACTATGATACTAAAAACCCCATGACCCAAGGTCCTTTGTAGGAGGAACCATAGGCAATCATCTCTCACCCCTCTGCCAACTTCCCTGGTATTAGTTGCTCACATACCAGGGGGTATGTGTTGGCAGATCAGTGGCCCCAGACACACCAACTCTATATGGATCTAGGAGATATAGATATATAAACATACACCCTGTGGCAAAGCTGAACATCTCTGAAGCCTTTGGGTAGATATTTAGAGTTTGGTTTAGATGAAACAATGAAAAGGTCCAGCAAGAACCACATTATAATTTTGGTCCAAGGGTATCTCTACTATATGTCTAGTCTTCCTTTATACGTAAGTTGATGCCTGTGTGCACACATGAGCAAATACAGAGTTATCTCTGGAGAAGGTAGACAGTCAAGTGGGGAATCCTGCATGTTGGGAGCCTACATGGAGCCCAGCTGATATAAAAATAAAGGAGTGCTGTCTTCCAACGGTGCAAGTTTCTTAACCTTTGGAATCATTAATGAATTCTCCCTTCCACTGGAAAAAAGAATAGCAGTTCCTGCATTTTCCAGAGAGACAAGCAAAGCATTTAGCACCACAAATAAGTTCATAATTTGACAGGCAAAATGCCAGGAAAAGTGAAAATGGATTACTCCCTCCCAGGCTCTGAATATCTTAGTGATCCTTTACTTGGTTTTCAAATGGTGTTTCCTTTCTGTTTAATCATAGGTTTGGGTCAAGGCACTCTTCAAAATATCATGCCCTGTCCATGTGCATTTTCTTAACCTTCAGGATATTCACAGTTTCCTGCTTTGCCAGCCAAAGCAAACAACACAGAAATGTCTGCACACATCCAGAGCAGTGACTGAGTAGCGCTCATTTACCATCCGTCCATGTATTTTTTTCCTTATGCGCAAAGCCAGCATCCACTGAGTTGGCATAACAAGTATTCAAGAAGCTGTATTTGCTGTGAAACATCAAAAGGAATTAGCTACAGTTATGTGAACAAAAAATTCAGATGTCAGGGCTACAAAAAGAGTTGAGGCTGATAAAGGCCATAGGAGGGGAGGATATTCAAGTCCCTTGAAAACGAAATAATGCTGTGTCTTATCAAACAGACTTCCAGCCATGGAGCCCAGTGAGTTTTCAGAAACACCAGATAAGCTGATAGCACCCTTGGGTAGTTTCTGTCTGCTCTGTGCTTCTCGTTGGAGAAGAGCCTTTGGGTGCTCTTTTGGGACTGATCTGAGAGGATGGGACTATTTTCCATCCTCTACCCACTCTCTGAAGGACCTGTCCTAGCTGGCCTTCTAGTCCTGCATAAACATAATGCTTCAGCACAGTGGGTGCCCTAGCATTCTCCTTATCTAGGGAGATGGTTCAAGGAAGACAGTAACATAGCATAGGGCTTCGCTGCATTTCTGTGGGACTCCTGCCGCACCAGAGCAAGGTGATAATGGCAGTATTTGCATCAAGTCACAGTAAGCAAAATTCTGACTGAATATAGGGGAAAAAAGATCACTGTAACAGTAGTCCAGCACTAAAGCAAGTGTCCAGCAAGGCTGTTGACTTTCCATCTCTGAAAACAGTCAAAACTCAACTGGACAGGACTGAGCAACCTGCTCTAAGTTTGGACTGGAGACACTCAAGGCACCCTCCAGCCTAAACTATGATCCTATGACAAGGAAGGGTAGAATGAACTTCTCTCCCTCTCAGTCTTCTTCTCCCTCTTCTTATCTCTTTCCTTTTTCCCCTGTCCTCTCTTTTCTCTCCTTTCTCCTCTCCAATACCCATCTTTTCATTGACACTTAGCTGTTTCCGCGCTGGGAATAAAAGTTTTGAAGGTACCCCATCATTCCACATGCAAGTGTGATTTTGAGGAGAAGCTCACATCCTGGCAACAATTTTATGCAATTTTTTCAAAGCTAAATGATTTGTGAAGATCATGCAGTACAATGGCAGCAGGGCCTGACTGCTTCCCGCTAGTCTGAGCACTAACGCTTTGTAGCCAGGGGGCACGCTCTTCCCCAGTCCCCCTGAGCAAAGGGAAAGAACATTTCTGTGGGCAGGCTCTGTGAGAAACCTGTCACCATAATGAAATGCCGGTTGTGATTATGCTATGAAAATCTCCTGAAATCCACCTGTCAAATGGCAAAAAAGGTGACTTTAAAATTAACTCCTACCAATCACATTAAAGGGGGAAGAATGACATATTTAATTTTGCTTAGGACTCACAAGGGAGAGAATGGACTCCAGCTTTGTTCATTAATATTTAATAAGATCTTTATTAATTTTCTTAAATAAAAGTTTTAAGGTTGGGCTTACACCCACCTCTTGGATCCCAATGGAACTTGTCTTCTTTATTATCAGCTTTTGCATTTGTTCTTGGCATCTTTTCTTAAAAAAAATCTTCTTTTTTCCTCCTCTTCTTGACAATGAATCCTAGGGAAGTTAGCCACACTGCAGGACAAAGACACCACTACAGCTGGAATAGCTGTGAGAGCGAGAGACATATACTGGTTGAGTTGCAAATAGACATGTATCTGCTTCTTTTGCAGCCTGTAGCATGATGTGGAGGGATTCAGCTTCTCGGGAGCCCCCAGGCTGCTTGTACGGCCCACTCAATGCAAAGAGGCAGCTGGCAGCACCACACCATAATTAATTAATTAATCATGCCGGGATGAGATTCACAGCTGAGGTGACTGCTGCAGGCATGAATTAGGGCTCTGGGACCAAATACAAAACCAAGCCCTGCTTCCTTGCAGGCATTGCCACATGAAGAGGACATGTACCCTGCAGAGAAGCCAGTTTACTTGATGTATCCCGAGGGGTGACCCGGGGGTCTGGCTGGCATCCCAGCACTCCCTATGCGGGACTGAAGAGGAAGGGTCCAGGGAAAGCCCCCTTCAGAGCCAGCACTTCTTGCTGGCGGGTGGCTGCCTGCCCTGCATGCCACTGGGCAGAGGGGAGGGGGCAGCCCTTGAGGCCCCACTTCAGCTCATGGCAGTGACCATCAGCCCAGGAGAGAAGTGTGTCAGTTCCCAGTGTGTTCTTAGTCCTTAGCGTGGCTTTTGTTTAACACCAAAATGGATTTGATTCCTGGTTGAGTCTTGGCATTTATTCACTCTGGCGGAGGCATAGCCAGACCAGAAGGGGAGCAGGAGAGCTGCCTTCCCTTGGCTAAGGCCACCCCAAGAGGAGTTGAATGATGGGAGAGAGGTTTTTTTGGTGCAATCTTTGAGCTGCAGAATTTGAAATGGCCTCTTGCTGCTCTGGATTTTCTTTCCCCGAAGTTGTGAAATTTTCTGACTTATGGAAAACACAGGTCTTTACTCAGTTTTTCAGGGCAGCATGGAATTTATGATCATTTACAATGAAATCACTGTGACTTTTCCCTGGTTTTGTCTGTGATATATGCCACACACAGAAAACACATCTCATGCACCTTTGGAGCTGAAAGATGAAGTGTAGAGAATGGTTGCAGATTTGCTTTCATGTAACAGTGGCTAATTTGGCCAAAAGCTTGTGACAAGCAATCACAAATGATTTCTGAAGTTGGTTGTATTATTCCGCCACACAGAAAAGGGAAACTACAGGCTCACTTTTCTTTCACAGGATATGATTAATTCCCATTGATTTAATCACTGCTGGCATGGATGTGTCAGGCAGGGACAGAGCAGAAGGAGGACATAGGACACAATAGCAGAAAACCAAGTGTTACCACTAATCCTAAATTTTCCTCACCAGAAGTTACTGAAGGACCTTGCCTACAGGATAACGTTCATAGTCCCATTTTTTTTCTGATGTAAACAGCAAAACACTTTATGAACGGACTGGGGAATATGGATAGTCAAGTCAGGACTTCAAGATTATTTCACTGCTCACAGTAAAGTCAGCAAGTCTGGATTGGAGAGGCTGCTAGTATTGTGCTACAGGGTCTTGACAAAGCAAACAAATCTCTGGGAAAATGGAAGCACCTTCCCTGTGACAGGAGTGCCACTGCCTACACAGCTATTGGCAGTTTGCAAAGCCTGTGTAATCAGTCATGGGGATAAAGGACAGAAATATTTCTAGATGCAGCACTTTTTTGCTGATTCCAGGATTGCCCTGCAAAGCAGTATGACTGCTCTCACAAATTCAGCTCTTGCGTGTTCCCTGTTTCTTCTTGAGGACTATCTTTCTCCGAAAAAGAACAGTGTCTGTCAAGAACACCCTATCCCTATTCCTTCCTCTCAGGGGGTTCATTCATGGGGCAAGAAAGACCACAGTTTAGCTGAGTGAAAGTGGGCTGATGTTCTAATTTTGTTCTCCTACTTTCTTTTTGTTTTGCAGTCTATTTAGGGTTATAAACTTTCTTAGGTGGTGTAGTTCTCCTGAAATGGAGTTTCTATAGAAAAAATGTAGGGATAAGGGGAAAACTCTTAAAGTCTGAAACTTCTTGTTTCAACAGTCTTTAAAGGAGTAGTTCTTAAAAAAAAAAAAGTTTTTATTTTGACATTTTCCGAATGAAATTTTTTGATCTTTTGTTTCAAAATGGCATTTTTAATTTTAAAAGTGACTTAAACTAAAAGGAAACAAAGTTTAACAGGAGAGCTAAACACCTGGATGATGAAACATACGTTTCATTTTGGGTTGAAAAGTTTAGTCTGAATTACCCCATCAAGAAACCCCGAATAGCTTACTGTAGTCAGAATGGTATTCCCCTGATTTGTCAACACAGGACAAAACTAATAAAGCCATCTCTTATATGCCTCAGCTTTAAGCTGAACATGTCTTATCATTTGATTTGAAGTGACAGCAAAACCTTGAATGACAAAAAGGGTGGACAAAAAGTAGCCTAAGATGCTTCTAGCTTCTCTGGTTGGAGCAGGTCAGTTGCAAAACCCTAGCAGAAGCACACCTAATTCCCTGCTTTCTGGTGATGTGAGAACTATAGCCACAGATAGTAAACCAAATAGTGAAAAGTAATTAAGTTGATGGTCAGACCTGAAAAGGACCAGCTGCAACTAAATTTCTGAACCAAGCAGTGCTACCAGCTCTTTTGGACTGTTAAGTTCTTTCATCAAAAACATAGCCCTATGACCTTTAATTTTTTCACTAAAGCTCCTCACTGCTAAGCTGGTCACCCCAAGCATCTTGCTTAAAGCTCTTACCACATCCCCCTCCGTGCTGTGCCTGCTGCCTATGTGCGCTGAGCTTGGAGGCTAAAAATACCCTCAGTTACAAATGCTACCACATGGCAGAAGCATTTCTTTCTCCCTATGAAATCCCCTCATGTGGACTGTATTACAGTCCCGACTCAGCTAGCACATGCCGTCTGGGATTAACTGGCCTGTAAAACCTAGACCTGCCAGGGGACAGTGCAAACTCAATTCTTCTCCTAGAATAGAGTCCTCCTTGAGGGCAGGTTGGAGACTCAGACATGATCTTCTCATGTGCCTCTTCCCTCCGAGGGATCAGCATCTGTTTTACTTCCCCTATTTAAGGATAGTCCAGACGTGGCAAAAGGTGGTGGTCAGTGCCCCCCGCTCCAGTCTCCATCATGACTTGCCCTTCATGTTCTCTGGCATTTGAGCCCTTTTGTAGTTTCCATGCTTTGTACTGCCACCCAAGCCTTCCTTTCACATGGGGGATTTCCTCCCTCTTTCCTTTTAGAAGGCTTTCAAATCTTTGAGGGATGAGAAGGGGCTTGGTGGGGCCTCTGTCAGAAGTAAGTGGATAGAGCAGGGGACGAGTGTGCAGGAAACTTAACGGTGTAGGCTATACCAACCAGACACTCTGGCTGTCTCTCCTCACCCTGTAAACCCAGTGTAATCTTAGCAGCATGAGTAGAGCTTCCTTTTTTATCTGCTCATGAGGTCAACATTTGGCTTAGAGTCTGTCCTTGCAATTGTGTACATATATATATATTGTATAAAAAGAGCTGCGTAGATACATATAAATTAATGAAGTTCAGCACTCTGTGAAATGAGGAACACAAATCTCACTGTAGTAGCTTGAAAAAATAAGTGATGCAAGGCTTAGCCCTTTCAGGCTACCCTTTCGTAGCAACAGCTTCTGCAAACAGGGTGTCAGGAGGAACTGGGTGACTGAAGAAGTTTGTGATGAGACATGGAGCCCTTCACCCATGGCTGTCTGGTTGAGATATGACTCCATGCAACGCAGCCTGAAGCTTGCTTCCATCAAGAGCAGTTTGCTATTTGTGTTTCTTTTCTGCTTCCATTCAGTGGACACTGTCCTCTTAGAAACTGCCAGGTTCTTCAATCTGAGGTTCCCAATGGAAAAAAGGCTGTGAACTGAATAGGTGAAAGGTGGTATTTCTTTCTCTCTTCTAGTTCAGGGCCAAGGTAGACTGCCATGGCACTGAAGGCATAGCTACACTTCCCCTGCCCTATGCAACAAGGGCTTCGGAATCCTACTTATACTTGCAGCACGTTTCCTCAATGCTATTGATGGGCATTTAAAAGAGCGGTTTATTACAGTAGAAGCTCTGCTGATAGCATGGTGCCTGCAGTGCACTCACAGGGATGGCTGGATTATTAGGGGATGTAAAAAGAGCCTTTTAGATGTGTCACTCCTACACACCAGGGTACAGCAGGAGGTACACAGCAGTGGTCTGTGTGTCTTTCACAATGGGCATTGCTTGTACAATGGATTCTAGTTTTGCTGCCTGTTCAGTATTATTTGTTTTATGTTGATACTGTTGATGCACTTAAAGAGATTATATATTTTTTCCCATGGCATAAACAAAATGACTTGCATTTTGCAAGGAGAATAATGGTAATGGGAAGCCAGGTTTCAAAGGAGAATGATGGTAAGGTTGATGTCAAGGAGGTATAAATCTCTTTTGCTCAACTTGGTTTGAGCTGACTTGCTATTTCCTTAAGTAAATTGATAAAGTCAAGTCCCCATGTTCTTACCTTATGGGGAGGGAGAGAAGCAAGAATGAGCTATGACCTCACAGTGGGCAGCATTTTTAGTAGCTGATCTCTTACCATTAGCTTGAATCCAGCTTCAAACAAGACACGAGTTTGGTGGCTCTCCTCAGGCTTATGTCAAAACTTTGCCCCCAGTCTCTTCCATCCCATGCCTTGAAGCAGCCCAGAGCTAGACATGATCACAGAGATGGAGGATGATGTAAGAACTCCTCTGAGGCCAGAGGGTTTAAAAGTTCACTTTGGGAGCAGCTCTGGCCCTTCTCTCCCCAACCGATGTCAGTCCTCCCACCATGGCTCAAGTGGGTAGCCATGAACTAGATTGAAATGGAAAGGGGAAATCATGCTATTAATAACTCCAAATTATTGCTCCCTGGAAGGTGCTTGAGCAGTCATTTCTATTTTGTTCCCAGGGGACAACATACTGTATCAACCATCTGTTGTTTAGGAGGTTTTTTTTCCCCACCCAAATACAGAACAGTGGCAGCTGAGCTGCTGTATGAGAATAGCATTAAAATGTGTAATGCACCATAAATAAACAGAAATAGACAGCCAGGAAGCTGTGGTAATCACTGCTTTGATGTAACATGAATTATGGTGTGTGTATATGTGTGAGTGAGTGTGTGGAGGTGGGGTTTAAAGGCTTCATGTTTCTTGCTGTGCTCATTTTGACGCAGCTGCTGTTGCTCTGCGAAGAGAGTGAACCCAGCCTGTCATTTACATTTCTCCACCTTTGCACTGACAGCTGCTGTCCCTTGACTCAGAGGAAAGGGATCTCAACCTCCACCTCCTTGGTTCCCTTGGAGTCCTTCCCTCTTCCTCCTCCTTGTCCCCTCTTCCCCTGTAGAAAGGCAGAAGGGGGTATCCTGGCTATTTCCCAGGGACTGGGTCACTTCTGCCACCTAGGGAGGCTCCTATAACAGCCTGGGCTTCAACATTACCTTCCAGAAGTAGCTGTTTTATGGTTTTTGTGTCTTCATTAGGCAGTTTTTCATTAGACATTTGGTTTTTTTCCCTGCTGACTTCCCACTGTTATCGGGATAATGAAAGTAGCAGTGGACGTGTTAGAGTGGGTCGGTGAAGCTATTAACAGCTCTGTGTCATGTTTCAAGATCTGGAACATTAGAAAGGTGTCTGTTGAATCCTAGTGCTCTGAGATCAGCAAGATACGCGCAGTAGGTGGAAAGGGAGGAAAGCCAGCAGAAAGAACCATAGCACAGGTGTCTCTGTGTTGATTATATCCTATTGACATCCCAGGGACTCCTTTGTCTGGCACAGCAAGCAGCTTGTTTGGAATGATCTCCTGTCCACTCCTGCTACAGCAGCAAGACAGCTTCTTAAAGCAGACTAGCTTTCTTTTTGTGCCCATTGCATTAATGTTTTACCTGGAGCCAGTAGTCTCCCTCTGAAAAACATGTTTGGTCTGAATAGCCACAAATGAGTCCAACAGTGCTTAAGTGCTGCTCGGGTTCAATGAATTCTCTGACCTTATGATAATTTAGGTGTCACAGGGCACCAATAAATGCCAAAAACTGTCTTTCAGGCTGTAACTAGCTGCATAACCACCACAGAGTGCTGCAGTACTCAGCCAGCCTTCAAGGCCCATTAATGAACCATGAGCAGCAGAGTCTCCACAGACCATGTCTGTACACCCCATCCAGTATCTCCCTGGCTGGAGTGGGCCCACTGCCCTCAGTGGCATGTTATCGCACCCACCTGCTTCAGCTACAGGCTCTGCTGCCAACCCAGGAGTGAAAACATCAACTGAAAGGTTCATTCTTCTCATATAAAAAGCACTATTTCCTAGCTGAGGGGAGGCAGACAAAGCTTGGCTCTGCTTACAAGCAGCCATCTCAAACAGGGAAAAGGTTTAAGAATCCAGAACTTGGATCACTTAATTATTTACAATTTTTTCAGTCAATTCAGTCAAGTCTGACTGTCTCAAAGAGTCATAATGAACTGCTGAGAATGAGTAAAGATTTCTTGATATGGTGATATCTTGACATAACCAAAGTTCACTTGCAAACTATCCGAGTGAAAGAGTGGTTTTAGCTAGAAAATTTCAATGGGAATTTGCCATCTAAATATCTCCAAGTATCTCTAGTTACATTTTTCCTGTTGTTGCCACTTAATGGAGTTACTCTTTATTTTATCATTTTAGCGAGGAGGGAAGGTTGCACATTGTAGTCTTTCTACATATAGGGACTACAATGCATAAAAGCAGCAGGAAGCCCTGCTATTTTTCTCTGAGGAATAAAGATGCACCTTGGTGGAGCTGAGTTAAGGCTCTTCCCAACACAGCGAGGAACTGAAGGATGTGCTTAACTTTATCCACAAGCTTTAAAAAGTTTGTGGAACACACGAAGCCTTGTGACTGTGTGGCATAACTGCACATTAAAGGATGCATTAGAAAATGCTGTCACAGCACACATGTATTGCCACACATGGTAATTACTCAAATTGCAAGACAATTACCATTTCAGTACTGAAATAGCTGACTTGCACTTGCTTCATAAGTACTAGAAACACCTTCTTCTTTCAGGCCTAGTAAGCCTAATTCTGTATTATGTTGTAGATCCATTGCCCTCCAGCAACACAAAAGGCCTAAAGAGGCCAGAAATAGCCTCTGGAGAGCAATATCCAACATAAGATGTTCATCCCGACCCATCTGTTTGCATACCACAGTGCCTCAACACTAGCTCACTCCAACTGTCTCATAAAAACCTCTGCCCAGAGCCCCTGTTGGGAAGGGGCAATGTGTTTGACATGTGCAAGCAGAGAGCACTGCCTAGCAGTTACACAAAAGCAGTTTATGGTCCTAGGGGCTAAATCAAACTTAGTTCAGGAGATTACAATAATTCATGAAACACTCCTTTTTCCCCCTCCTAGCACCAAAATACCTCTCCTCCTCCCCACCTGCCTGCTGTATTTTATCCCTGACAGACCCTTACGTTAGTCATTCTCCCTGCAAAGAAGTTGAATTGGAGAAACGGGGACAGTGCAGGATCTGACAGGGAGCTAGCAGTGATGTATTTTGGAGTTGGTGGTGAGCAGGAGAGGGAAAAGAAAAGCAGGCAGTGGCTCCGTTGTCTCAATGGCAGCTCCCTGCAAAAAGGGGTGGGATGAGCACCAGGAAGCCCATGGTGTGCCAGCCCATTTCTACGGATAGCATAGTGAAGTGAGATATTTCTGCCTTCGTCCAGTGGTGCTAGCTCACAGTGAATGCGCAGAGGGTCTTGGGCAAAGGCGGTTCTCTTTGTCTTGCAGAGCTACAGCCTTTCCCTGCCTTTTGCTCAGAACAGAAATTCTCTCCTATTGGGTTTTTCAAGTTCTCTGTGGTCGTGCCCTCCAGCAGGACTGGAGCTGATGGGTCTTTCCTCCATGGGACTGCAATGGCCCTGGGCTTTTCAACCCAGCCACTCTAGTGCAAAGCAGAAAGTTCCCCCATTGCCCACCTGACACCCAGCAGTGCTTCAGACACTGGATACCCTCTTCTCTTCCTTCGTTTGGATGTTGCTGTCATCATAAATCACACTTCTGTCATGTACAATATTTTCAAAGCTGTTAACATTACTGCAAAAATTATATAAACATGAGAAATATCAACTGCTTTCATCTTGAGATTGCCTTTTGCTGTTTGTAAAAGACAGGCTTGATAAAATAAAAATACAACAGCGTATTGTGGTTTCTCCTAAGTCATATCTGTTTTTTGTTAGCTTTAGAGGTTCAAATCATCCAGTAAGACCATAAGTGTTTTTAATACTCTTTCTTGATCAGAGTTAAAAAGAAGTGTTAAACTTCAAATGAACATAAGGGGATTCTTCAATGCAAAAGTTATTTGACAGTGCGAGCCTGACTATAAGAAATTACTCTGATAAATTCTGTAAGTATGTAAAACATAGTTAAACCAGCCCAAATGTAGGTATATCCAAACTTCTGAGAGTTTACTTCCTTTGCATTGCAGAAGAAAGATAGATTTTATTTTTTTAATGAAAAATTATTGACATTTCAGCTTTCCTCAACTAAAGTTAATGGAAAGTTTGTCATTGTCTTAAATGAAGTCAAAATCATACCGCTGCAGTCCTGTTTAGTGTCATAAAATCGTCAAGCTGCCAGTTTCCTGTTCCCTCGTTAATGACTTTTTGATTATATTTAAAGCAGATAAATTGTTTGTATAGTGATTTATTCTACTTTGCAATTAATTGCAATCATTGGAATATATTTTGTCTTACACTGGTGTTTTATTTTATATTCTGAGGCCATTATATTTTCATTTTTTACTGCATTTGAGAGCTTTGCATTTGTCCAAAATATGTAAGTATGCCAGTGAATGACAGGACTGAAACTCAGCATTCTGCTTTCAGACAGTTTATGGCGTTCTGTCAGTGCCTTTGCAGAGTAGATGCTCACATTTTAAGGCTTTTTACTTTTTCTTTTTACCTTTTTTTTTTTTTATTTTATTTTTTATTTGTAAAGCTTCTGACACATTAGTCCTAGGAGTTCGGGTAAATCCAATGTTACAGCACTAGACATTTTTTGTTCATATTTGCTGGTTTGTTTTTTTTTTTTGTTGTGGAGGAATAATAAGAATGAAATGTGTATAAAAAACCATGGTACATCATAAAACACATCACATTTGCTCGAAGATAGTACTAACATGAAAATGTTAGCGGTTATAAATCCATCTCCAAGAAAAATTACTGTATTTCTCTGCTTTCAACCAGCTGTTCATTAAATGGAAAGATATTTTCTCTAAATTATCTAAGTCTCAGGTTCATGTATCTCCTTTTAATGGCTCAGTCTTTGAAAGAGCATTCTGCCAGTTGTTAAACTAGCTCTCACATAAAGTCTTTTCTACTGTTTATGTGCATGAGGATGAAATTTATATTCACACAGAGAGCTAAAACAAGACTTACATCCTTCTTCCTCTGAAAATATATTCTACCACCTTTAAGATGCTTATTCTGTTGAGGTGTAGAAGTGCCTGTGAGCCACAGAAATCACCAAAGCAGCCAAAAGTGTGGATTTTTTGTATCCCTGTGTCCTTTGTATTTTAAAGTCTTCACTGGGCTCCTGACCTTGATAGAAGGTTGGTCGTGTTTACTGTGAATGCCTGAAACTAGGAAAGCTATAAAACATGGAAAATAAGATGTGCTATTCCTTGAGTGACTGTTCATAATGTATGGACAAAAACAGAGTGCTACAAGGAAGGTCAGTGTGTGGGAGGTCTACTTAGAGGTTCCATGGGATGGAGTGACTGACCTTAGTGCAATGACATTGCACTCCTTTTCAAAGACTGCACTGTTCAAAGAGCTGCACCTCCACCTAATCAAAGACAACTCGCCTGGTAGAACTGAGAGTTAAAGCTGGAGGCTTTAAGCTTTCATTATTTGTGTCCCTTTAAAATTATTCTCACTTTCACTAATAGTCTGCCAAGAGTAAGCTTGCTTTCCTTTAGCCATCAACTGCCACCCCAAACAAATGGCCACCTGTGAATGTCCACAAGCCTGTAAAACATGGTCTGAAAACCCAAGCCAAAATCAAAGCAGAGAGAGTGCAAGTCAGTAAACTATGGATACATCACCTGGTTTGATAAAGCCTCTGGAGGGTCCAGAAGACAGCTCAGCTGAAGCCAGAACTTTTGTCTCAGCCTATGCTTTTATCTTAAAAACAATTTTCCTTTCAGTTTCTAAGAAATGTGTATCCAGGTAACAACTTCTGGATACTTTGTTAGGGATCAGTGGAGGAATTTAGTCAACAGCTCAAAAAGAAACCCTCCACAAAAATAAACCTATATGCAACTCAGTTGTGGAGTAGTTTTGGTAATTCCTATATGCTTTTCACTCGCTGGACAATATGACTCAAAATTAATGACATGAAACAGGTTGTACAGAATTCTGTTAATCTAAGAGCAGTTAGTATGATCATGAATAGATACCAGTAGTGTCTAAAGCATTTATATTGACGCAGGTGACACTGATGCAATAAGACTCCTAGTTCTGGCTGTCAATGTCCTAGCTATAATCAACCTACTGTTTGCTTTCGAATTCCCTAAATAATGTGGGAGTTTTCATAGTTTTTTTGTAATAAATATGATTAAGTGACAATTTACCCCCAAAAGTGAGATTAGTATTTATTCAGGAACACGTTTCCATTTAGTAGTTTTTAAATGAACACATAAATTAATAGATAAGCTCATTAACAACTCTGAAATATAATTAGTTTGCTGATGAAAATTGTTACTCAGCAGGAAATTCAGGTCTGCACAGTTTTAGTTGCCGACAGTCATAGTGCCTTAAATAAGTTATTTCCACAAGATCCATGAAGCAGCTTCTAGATGTTTTTATTTAAT
This sequence comes from Psittacus erithacus, assembly GCA_009867235.2. Lineage (NCBI taxonomy): Eukaryota > Metazoa > Chordata > Aves > Psittaciformes > Psittacidae > Psittacus > Psittacus erithacus. The sequence continues at coordinate 49,103 of WYDI02026328.1, read as the reverse complement.
TTGATTATTTTATATTACTCTGATGTTAACATTTGGTCTTCTTTCATAAAACATCATCTCTCAGGCACAAGACATCTGGGAAATTCTGAAAACAAGAACTCCTCAAAGGCACTCACTCATCAGCCCTTCATCGTAGGATTAAATTTCAGAGACAACAGTAAACTGTTGAAAAATTCTTGAGACTAAGCTTTGGCAGATAGAAATAGTAATTTCTATATATCAAAGCAAGTTTAGCCATGTGACAGCAACTGATGTCTGAATGTTGTAGCAAATGGATGCTCTCTGAATTGTAGAAATGAAAGGTCAGTCACTAAAGCACCAGTTATTTTATTTGACTTTAATAATTAGTGGCCATTACCACCCATTTCAGCTGACTGGTAAATGTTTACTTACTTTTGCTTCATGTCCTCGGAACAGCACAAAACAATCTCAACACTCTGATGCATGTAGCAGCAAAAAACACCTACGCTGTCATCAGAGGTGTCACTGCAGCAAGGACAGAGACACCTCTGGTGCAGTTAGTCTGGGTACCACAAGATGGATGCTCTGCAGCATGGCCCTTAGTGCACAACAGCTGCCTCAGCATGTACTCATCATTTCAGGGCAGATTAACCTGAACTCCCAGCACCAGTGTGCTGCTGCTCAAACTGGTTTTCTCAGTACCACTGCAAATATGTCTGTTCCTGGTGAAATCATGACTCTTGCCTTTGTGAACATGCCCACAGAAACAGGGATGCACTGACCCTCCCTGTTGAAAATGCTCATGGAGGAAGTTTGTGTGGTAGGGACTGCTGGTGAAAGAAGGTTTCGGTCAACAGAAAGAGCAAACAGTAGAAGCAGCAGCACAAATGCAGGAGCTGCAACCTCACCTGTGCTCTGGGAGTGCAGTGACTTCCTGGCTGTGCATGCTAGTCTGCTCTGGGACTTACTGACAGCATGGTTGCACAGATCATGAAGACAGCTCAATTGCCTTAAATGAGACAGACTGCTTGCATACACGGTGGTATTTTCATGAGACAAACACCTAAACTTTAGGAATTGGATGGGATCTAAAGTTGCTTGACATAGATACAGTCAAATGTTTAATGGATGAAAGTGTGAACTCAAGTGCTACACTTGGCTGGCGAGAGCTCTCTGTGAGGATGGAAGGGCAAAGCACACAAATAGATCACTTTTTATAAAACCAATTATTTATTATTCATTCTTTTTATTTCATTACTAGTAGAAGATAAGGTGAAATAAATGATTCAGCTCATCTTCCATATCACTGCAATCCTTTCTTGGGCTCACTAGTGAAATAATTTATATTTGTTTCTCCATTTACTACAATTGCCCTGTATCAGAATTTAGTATGTACCTTGCTGACTAATTCTGATAGCTGGAAATAATACAAGGAGGATGTTTTAAAGTAAATTATTACAGGGAAAAAGAAAAAGGAAAAATTACAGGGAAAAGGAAAAAATTCTATCACCATGTTGGCAATTGCAAAGGGAATCTAAATTATCTTTCAAACACTACCCTAACTGCTTAAATCCTCTCACCTCTATGAATATCCATGAATACAAGAACTGGGGTTATCTTTCCTGTTACCTCAAAAGACAAACACATTAATAAGGCAGTATTAAGGAAAAAAATAGTTTTGACTTGAGAATTTCTTCCCTAAGTTAAGCACATGCAGAGAAGCAGATATGAAACTAGCTCAAGTAATAAGCTTAATAAGCTTAACAGGCTTCAATACCAGGATCATATCTGTGCCTGGTGTTAAAGGGATGGTGCTCAAGGGTGACAGATGGACATGCTGGTCTCTTCTGGTCTTAAAAATCTATGAAAACAGGTCTCTCAGGTCTGGAAAAGTGCAGTCATTTTCTCTGAGGCAGGCAGAGCTACAGAAAAGCATGTCAGACCAAGTCCTTACAGAGTACGTTGAAGCTGACAAAGGGAACTGTGGTAACATCACAGTAGTTCAGTCAGTGGAAGTATTGCTGACATGACATTTGTAGAACTCAAAGTGGCCTGTGAAGGCAACACAAGGAGAAATGGTCCTGAGTATTTCATGAAAATTTGCTTTCCTAGCTCCTGTTGGCAATAGTCCTATGGGCTAGGTAACTAGTCTAGCTGTGGATCTTCAAGAAGAGCAGCTGCTCTTGGACACATTTTGTGTTTATTCTGATTTGCATCTGAATTTGTTGCACTGAATCTGGAGATGCATTCCAATCTCAGCCTCCCAGCTCAGACCTGGCACCAAGGACACAATGAGGAGTAGGGGGCAGTCAGCACAGGGGGTGATACAACCAGGTGCATGGTGGGGACAAGAGGCCACGGAAACAGTGGCTGGCCACCTCCTTTCTTCTGGCAAGCCACAGATTTGTGGACATTATTCCCAAGCAACAAGAGATGGGCTGGCCAGCTGAAATTTGGCTAGTTCAGGTGATACGACGCTTTGCTGCTGCAGCATTCATTATGAATCTCAGCCCTTTCTGGCCCTAGAAGTTAAATGAGGGAATTCGTTAAAAGCATCGGCTTATTAAGGGTGACTTACCTACCTTGAAGATTTAATGTACTTCATTTGTTGACTGTCACAGGTAATTGTAGATGATTAAGGAACATGAGGGCTATCAGTTTTCCAGGTATCGGCTAACACCACTGTCCTTGTGCCTTCGTTTATTTATTTTAGATCGGTGACTTCAGATTTACAGTGACATGCAATATTTTTAGCCCTCCTCCCTCTTTTTTTTTTCCTTGCATCTGTGTTGTCAAAGACACAGGAAAGTGATTTTATTTCCAATGACAGTACACAGCAAACTTTAACTCTTAGTTCACCTCCAGTAGCAGTCTCTGGATTCTGAGGTACAAAACCTGGAGTGCTTGGAGCTAGTCCTTGAAACAACAAATCCAAAAAAGCTGAAAGGAGAAAAAAAACAAATGCATTTTCTCTGAAGCAGTGAATGGGTTCTGGGCCAAAATATAAATACTTACATCAACTGAACAGGACTGAAAACATGAAAAATTTAATGATGATCATGTTAAAGTTATAAAAATGAAAAACTACATGAAAGTGAACAGAAATAGTTAAAAGGACTGGGCAAAATAATTAAATGCTCTGGAGAATTATGCTTTATTAGAATCTCAGAGTCAGGATATCAAATGCACTTACCAAAAAAAAAGAAACAAACAAGCCCCCCCCCATTTTTTTCAAAAAGCCAGCATCTTTAAGCAGAAGTGAAATACCCATCCATTTGAGTGTGGAAATCCTGTACAAATGAGGAAAATAGAAGACAAGTTAAACTCATCCTGTCAAACACCGAGCTCTAATGAGGCAAGCAAAACAAAAAAAGATTTTTAAGAGCAACTTCTTACAGGCAGAAAAGTGACTAATAAGAACTTTCTTAGAAACAGGAAGCCTGTGGGAAAGTCAATGGGCTGAGAGATGATTAAGGTGCAAATAGGATACTCTGGGAAGCTATGGCCCTGGTGAGAAAGCTGAATGAATGTTTTGCATCAATGTTCTCTTCAGAAGAGGTCACCAGGGTTTCCACACCAGAACTGTTCCTTACAGGGACAAGCCTGAAGAGGAGTCTGAAATCGAAGTGTCAACAGAAGAGATTTTCAGAGCAATTCAATAAAACGAACAGTAGCAAATCTCAAGGACCAGGTAGCATTCAACCAAGCATTCTAAAGAAGCTAAAATGTGAGACTACTAAACTACTAATTTCTGAAATCACTCTTGAAAGCAGAGAGATAGAAAGTGGCAAATGTGATGCTATTAAAAATAAAAAAAGAAATAAGTTTAAAAAGCAGAGCTGAAAAACTACTGACCAGTAAAATTGATTTCTGCACCAGACAAATTAGTAGAGGTCGTAGAAAATAGAATTAGTAAACACATCATTTTGGAGAGAGAAAACATGCCTCACAAATCCATTAGCATCCTTTGAAGGAGTTAATGAGACTCAGGCTGAGGGCGTGCTGCCTGATATACATTGGACTTCGGTTTTCAAAAAATGATTCACATCACCAAAGGATCTTAAAAAATTAAACTGTCATGGAATAAAAAGGAGGTCCCTTCACATGGTTTAGAAGAAAAGAAACAAAGATCAGGGATAACCTGCCAGCCTGACACAGTGGAGGAATGGGGCCTGTTTGAATCCCTCATGGCCCCTGCTGGGACCCATGCTGTTCTGAATTAGACTTGATACAGAAATGGTGATGTAGCCAGGCTATGCTCCAACTCTGTAGCTTTCAACTCTTTTCTTTGATCAAGAAAACAATTTGATTTGAGTACAGATTGAGCAGCTCAGTGCACAGGCCTTTATGACCAGGAGATCATTGCCATGGTTGTGTTGTTGATATATTGTAGGTTGGCAAGCAGGCTTGCTGAGGAAGAAAGAAACTCTTTCTCTCTTATGGTAGAAGCTGCAATAATGGCAGGCATCAGGGAATATGTTGTGTATGCCTCAGACTTGACAGAGCTGGCAGATATTCCTCATATGCATGTCAAGCAATTAAATGCTAATATTGACCCACCACCAGCAAAGACGTTTGTTGTCTGAGTGTAAGAGAAAAGAAATGATTTGCCAATCTGTTGGCCAAGATATTTGAGTTATGGTACTATAATAAGGAACAATTTTTTATCATTGAAACCTCAGATTTTCCCAAATTGTCACACTTAAGTAGTTTTATTAACCTCTTGTGTGAGTTGAAGCTCTCTTTGTTAAATTTGTCAATCCAGGAAATCTCGGTAACTTTTTACTGTAGATATATGGAAATAATTGAGTGTCAAAAGCTAATCATACCTGGTCACAAGTAGAAAAGGTTTCCCCTGCTCTAATTATACAGTGGGCCTTTTCAGACACTCTCAATCTTCAGCCCATGCGAGCCTTAGGGCAAGGACAACCTTTGTATAGGAGGGTATATGTATATGTTTTTTCTTTGATATTAAATATCTGTAACATTTCTCTTTTAGAAATGTTATGGTCCCATTAAATAAGGTGTTGTTTCAAAACATATCGTTCCAATAAACTGCACTATAACTGTTGCATACAATGATCATAATTCTGCACTAAGAATCTGTTCACGAAGTATGTTGATGACACTTAGGGCTATATTTCTAAGTCTTTTCCCTACATAACAACTTGTTTTGGGTATGGTAGTTAGCATAGTTAGTAACTTTTACTTCCAAGTGGATACACAACAGCCTAAAAGCAAGTCTTTTGTGTAAGAAATGCCTGTATCTCACTCTCAGTGGAGCTGTCAGTGAAGAACAGGTGAATAAACCTTCAGTATGGTGTCAGTTGCATACACATACACTCCAATTTTCATACATACTGCGTATCTTGGGGGGTGGGGGGTATAAGCATATATGGCAGGTACTGTACGCTTGTATTGTGTAACCTGCCAGGAAAACTGCTGTATGGGGAAAGACTGATTTACAGGACTGAAATTAATGGAAGCCCAAGAGACCGCAGAAAAAAAATTTGTCATGATAGCTATAAAATCTACTTCCCCAGTTTTACTATGATAATGAAGGTAATGAAATTGAAAAAATTAATGATTGTCTGATTGTGTTGTTTGGCACCACCTCGTGCTTTGTGCAATAACAGCCTCCACAAATTGCTCCAAACTCTTGTTAGAGAATATCAGTTCTCATTAATTGACATGAACAGTCCTATGACAGGTTACACTGTCTGCAATGTGGAGTTAATATGTAAGGCAATGACAATCTGATCTGACAGTGGTCTATAGTTACAGTGAGCAGCTGTCATCAAGGATACAGGTGCATGGAGACAGAAAGCCTTGAACATCCACCAGGATTCTTTTTTTACTTATCTTCATTTTACACAGATTCAGTGAAATTGTTTGCATTTGCAAGGATACCAGGAGAGAATTAGGTCAAGTAGCACAATTTTGTCCCTGAAGTATTTCCATTGAAATGAGCAGAATGATACCCACTTCTTTCAGAGCTACATTCAGACCATTATTGTTTCTGATGCATTTTGCATAACATTAATTAATTACTTGATGCACTCAGAACAGGAAGAGATAAAAAAATACAAATCCTTTTTATGGTATTGCTGTACCATAGCTTTCTAGACAGAGGCTGAGAGAAACTTCTGGGAAGCCCTCTTAGTCTTCCACAGATACTTGTCAGTCACTGTTGACAGCACAATGCTGGAGAAGCTGAAATTAAAGTTGAGCATTTTTGCTGGTTTTGGCTGGGATAGTTAATTTTCTTCATAGTATCTAGTATGGGGCTATGTTTCGGATTTGTGCTAAAAACTGGGTTGATTATTCAGGAATGTTTAAGTTACTGCTGAGCAATGCTTACACAGAATGAAGGCCTTTTCTGATTCTCATACTATTCCACCAGCAAATGAGAAGCTGGGAGGGGACAGCTGGGACAGCTGACCCCAACTGACAGAAAGGGATATCCCAAACCATATGGTGTCATGCTTAGCATAGAAATCTGGAGGAAGAAGGAAAGGGGAACATTTGAAGTGATGGTGTTTGTCTTCCCAAGTAACTGCAGCATGTGATGGACCCCTGCTGTCCTGGGGATGGCTGAACACCTGCCTGTTGATAGGAAGTAGTGAATGAATTCCTTGGTTTGCTTTGCTGACATGCATAGCTTTTGCTTTACTTATTAAATTGTCTCTATCTAAATTCAGGAGTTTTCTCACTTTTACTTTTCCAATTCTCTCCAGGGGAGGCTGAGAGAGAGGCTGTGTAAGGCTTAGTTGCTGACTACAGTTAAACCATGACAGCTGTTAAAGCCATTCCTATATGTCTGATGAAAGGGCAAACCACCCACATTTCTGCATCAAAACTAAGATAAAAACCCCATGTAATTGCACCCAGTTCTGCCTGTATTTCTGGGAGATTAGGGAACTGCAAAACTGACTAAAGCAGACAGCTGCCTGAGCTGACATCGCATCACTGAGTTCTTCACCAGCCTTCTCTTAATACATTTGTTAATTTCTGTCCCAGAAAGACTACAATGAAGCTCAGCCCACCAGTGAGGATATGAGAATAAATATTGTCTTAGTAGAAGATAGACTTTGTCTAGGGAACAGAACATTTCTTCTGCTTGGACAGTGCACTTACCATCTGTGGGATATGGTGAACAGATAAAAATTACAAATTTTTTGTTAATGTAACCATGAAGTTTTAAGGTTAAAATTGAAAAGATCAAGCAGGGCAAAAATCAAGGTTTCTCTAGCAATCTTTATCTTCGCCACATTCCACAGCTGGAGTATTTTCTTTTCTTTTTTTCTTTGTTAAATGTGTCATGTAATACACTCTTCTTTGATGCTAAATGTGTATAATAAGTGTACGGGGCACAAATAGTGGTAGAGATAACTGTTGCCATGGGAACTTTACTTTTTGCATTGCCAAGTTTGAATCTGTAATAGTGTAATCATAAGAAATGGGTGGGGAAGGCTTTTGCTCCCTCTGATCCATCCCTTTGGAGGAATCCCTTCCTATGTAACTCCCTGACAGCTCCATGTTCTCACACATCTGACCACCAGCAGGTTCCTACGTCAGCATGGGGAAACACAAGACTGTTCTGCCAGGGTGATTTTTCAGAGAGGCCGTTGAGGTCCTTCCTGATTCTGAGCACTCCCTGATGAGACTATAGGGCTTGCAGGCAGAATCAGATCTGGCCTGTGTTGCCTTGTTCAATGAGTTCATTAACACAAGTGCTTAGCAACAGTTATCAATTCTTTGGCAATTCCAGATGCATTTTCCCTTAGCCACTCACAGCTACAGAGCTACTATGCATCACATTTTATGTTGTGAAGAGCCAGGATGTTAATTGTATGGTAACTTCTACTGGACCCAACCAGAACTAGAAACCTTACTTGGGACATGAACATGTTCCCTGAGGATTAGCACCTGTAGTTTCCTTGACAAACGCACTGTGCAGAAGTATTCTTTAGGCCCTTTACTTAAACTAGTCCTGAAATGGGAATTGCTGCCTTGCTGAAATTCTGATGTATTAATATATGTTTACTCCCAAATAGACCTTAAAAGCTGAAATATCAAAAGCATGAAATAGAACTGCAGAGTGAAACACCTGCCTGTAGATAACAAAACTGCTTATTTCATCAGCCTTTGAAGAGGTTCATTGCCTTGCGAGAATTTTATCCAATACCTTGTACCTTTTACTTCCTTATGGCATAGAATTTCTGGCTGAATTACAGCTCCTGAGGGAGCTCAGTTCATAATAGGAAGAAGCCCAAACTCAGTGCCTGTTGCCTATTCCTTGGATCTTCTGAAAGAAGATCCAAGCAAAAGTGATATAAGAATACAGTCCACTGGAGAAATGCCCAGACACTGTTGAGATATTTTATCAGAGGGTGGTAAGGTACCCTGGATCTTTCCACAACTCCTGTGGATATAAAACACTTTGTTCTTATCCCTTTTCATGGCATTAAACTGGGAAGGACAGGGTTACAGGGGAAGGAAAGAGAGAAGAAAGTTAAAAGAAAAGGAGGGAAGGAAGGACAGAATGAAAGAAGGAAGGAAGGATGGAAAGAAAGAAGGAAGGATGGAAGGAAAGAAAGAAGGAAAGTCAACTCTGCCTCTCCTCAACGGGAGTTGAAAGGTAGCTCCACAAGTAATAAGCTTGTGCGCCATCACTTGATGAACAAAGCGTTTATTCTTTCTCTCTCAGGATGATCAGTCATGCCAGATATTCTGGCATGGTCCTGAGCTTGCTGTCCAAATGATATTCACTTACAAACAGGAACGTTTGTCTCTGGGTAATGCTCTAAGTTATACCACTGAGATTTGCAGGGCATGAGAATTTTCAGTGCTGGAAAGAGTATAAAAGGCCACCTCCTTTCTCTGCAGGCAAGTAGAGACTCTGAATTCCCTCCATGTAGGCTCCTCTTTGTCTTTAGTCCAGAGATTGTCTTAGATCCAAGTCAAGCAAATAAAAGCTGATTATCTCACCTTTAAATAGAGGGATTACACAGAGAAGTGGAAGCTGGGTAACTGATCTCCCACTTGAGCAGCCGAGGGGGATAACCCTTCAGATGAAACAAATTTGAAGAAAGAAAAGAAAAAAAAATTGCCAAGTTGAAGGTTAATGCAGAGCCATAGCTCCAAGCATCATGGCTGACATTTGAGTCATTGTTCATAGTTATTTGTATCTGTATAAAAAAGGAGCACAAATAAAATGCAATTTTAATTCCCTCTGCACTAGCCAACCAGCTTTTCCTTTAAAGAGGTTCACCATAAGGGAAACATTCTGGATAAATACTGAAAAGAAGAAAAATACCTATGTCAGTACTGATACCTCTTCTTTTCTCTTCCCATAGCCCTACAACAATTATTTTTGTTTTCTCTTAGCAACATATATTTCCTCCTACTTATGCTGTATACCTTGGATCTAAATGGGCTATCATTTAATTCCTGGAAATACCATCCCTAGAACCCTATTATTCTAGGGCAGGTCACAGATTAGTACAAAGAAATCGGGAGGATTCAGATGTTACATGTGTACAAAGGTAATTTCAAGCAACCCTTTCATTTCCCCAGTCCTTGTCTGCTAATGCCAGTTTCCCTAGCACAAGCTAAAGTATCTTGAAAAATGTGTTTCATCTTCACTAGTGAAACACAAGGCAAGAACACTGATGGCAGCCTGGACCTGTTGAAGGAGATTTGGTGGCCTCTGGGGCTCTCTGAGGCACAGGCACGTGGAACCTTTCCCTCTGTTTGACCACATCCCACAGTATCCTGGTGATGGAGTTTCTGAGTTATCTCACTCAGTGTGAGATTGCATTGGTATGAAAGGACTTTCATACACTGGTACATTCTTTCTTAACTGCTGTGTTGCTTTGGGCTAGCAAAGCAATGGAGACTAGTCTTTTTCTTCAGAGAAGACTAACACTGTAATTGGTTAGGAAACCATGACCCCACTAGCACTGTTTTGACTCTGAAATCTACATACTGGTAAAGTTCCTAGAGTTCAAGAGTCCTGGCAGTAAGAGAAATCAGACACTAGAGGAGCTTGTTTCTGTTCTCTATCTAACCACAGTATTTAATGCTTGGAAATGTAACTGTTGAAGACAACTTTGACACTAGAGCAACACCTGGAAATGGGCCTTATTCTGCTTTAAGTTGGTGTAATTTCAAGGCGATAATCCTGATTTATACTTAGGTAACTGAGAGGAAAATCAGATCCATTATATCCATAGCAGCACACATGTTAAAAAGGGGCTAGAGTTTAAAGCTGTCATTTCAGCCAAGACAAATAGATTTTGTTGTCATCCATCCTCACAGCCCATGACAGTTCAGAGCTCTTGTAGTTGGATTTTTGAGCTGGAGGAGGACAGGATCAAGCTATGAAAGCACCACAGAGTGTCTCTTTGGCATTTTACCTTTTTTTTCTGCTTTTCTTTATATCATCATTATCTAGAAAAGAAACAGTAGTGCACAGTATGAGTAACATTTTGATGTCATGCAGGCAACTGAAGAAGTGGAAGATACAGCTTAGTTCAAGTGCCAGACGTGCATCAGCAAATTTGATTTTCACTGAAACCAGAAATCTGGGCAGGTTTGAATTATGCTCCTCCATAGCACAAAGAACCCCACCCAAATCAAAACAAAAGAAGCCAACCAAAAAACCACCAAAAAAAAAGATCCAAAACTCCAAAACAATACAAAAAAGTTGCTGTATGAAAACTGATGTGACATAGCACAGAGGTGAAAGAAAAAAACCAGTTTTGTTTTACTTTAGGATAACTTCAGAGTCTAGTATCAAGTCAAGCTAGTATGAATACACAGCACTAATATCAGAAGCGAAAGATATTTAGCATTCCAAATCAAGCCAAACTCTACTTCCTTTAATTGCTCTGGGGAAATACGGATTTTCACCTGAACCAATAAAAGCAGGATGAACTCCTTTTCAGCATGCAAGAAGAGGCAAGGATCACTCTGAAAATCAGGAGGAAAGATTGTAAAGTAATTTTCATCACCAAAACACATTTTCCCTTCCAGTGTGAAGAAGTGGGGAACAGCAGTCAAAATTGATTGTTCCAGTTAAAATTCTGCATCACAATGTTACCGAAAAAGCAGCATGATGAGCTCAGCTTTTCTGACGTGTCGCAGTAAATATAGACAGGAACCTGTTAAGATTAAAGAGTTCTTTGACACATCATACATTTTCTTGATTCACTGTGCACCACTAAACTTTCTTTTTTAATGATGCTTTGTTTATTTCATGGACAAGCCATTAAATTCAAATTACATCTTGAAGGAAATTTACTTTGTTTAGGTATTACTGTGGAAACCTCTCATTATCTGTATTTGTATTTCTGATATGGATGAATGGCTCAGATCTTAATAGCAGGTCAAACAGGTGAGATAGTTATAGCCTTATCAATAGCACTACACTTTTTTGTTTTAGCAGTTCCACCTCTATCTTTTCTGTGCAGAATCTCCAAATATTTATGTAGACATGTAAATCAGGGTGATAAAAATGATAGAAAATATTTTTTTTTTCTCCAGCTCCTGAGCCATAATTTTATGTTTTATTGCTGATTACGGTGACATTAAATAGTCGGTAAAACAAGTCTATCCGCATCACACAGTGTATAAACAGCATTTCAGACGACTGCCTAAGATGTTTAAAGTTTTCCAGTGGCATGCTTTTTAAAATTGTACCCTTCCTTAGAAATCCCTTTTCTTCTTTGGATGTTCAGTGGTAATGAATTTTATGAGTAAAGGGCTAGAGCTGTGTAATCAAATTCATTATTCTGAAGTAAAAAGGCTTTATTTGCCATTAATTTGGAAAGAAATTGTGTCACCAGGTCTCTCTCTTCCTTTCTTGAAAGATAAGCGCTTTGTAACATTTAATAAAGTGCAAAGGTGAGTGCTCAACTGAAGGTCTTGTGCAATTATTGAAAGTCTTCTAAACATGACCACAGTTTCTCTAATCAGTTTCTGGCTTATGGACCCTGAGAACCCTCCTTCTTCCCCTTCCACCCTTAGGTTAGGATTTGCCTTATGCAAATAGCACAGCAAATATGCCTGGCTCAAAAATGAAAGCAGTTTTTATATTTTTTTGATGGTAGCGTCTCTAGCTGGAGTACATTCAAACCCTCACTGGATATGGAGAAACCAGTGATAAAAATCGTTTCTGATTTATGGCCACTTTTTATTCAGTTTGTTAGCTTTCAAAACATGTATACTTGTAACCTCTACCGTTGCTGGCTACATTATTGTTTACTACATATGGATGCCATTTTGCAAGTTTCTGATCTTCTTCAGTGTGAACAGGAGTCTAGTGTCTTGGAAGATATGTACTGCACCTTGCAGGACCACATCCAAGCTCTAGAAACAGTCTTATTTCTGCTTACCCACAGACCACTAATGCTGAGTGGCCTTCACGATAATGCTAGGATTTAGTTTTAATTTGCTATCATTTTTATTTATTTAAATATTTTGTTGTTTGCTGAAAGCCCAGTGAAATTCTGCACTACAAAGATGAAAGTTTCTTTACCATTATATTGTATTATTGTGCCAGGAAGAAAAAAGTATTTCAAGGTTACTTTCCGAGATACATCAAACTGTTGAACAGGATTACAGGTGGACTAATTATTGTATTTGATATACATGCAGGATGTCAACTTGGCCTCAGCAAGTCATGGACTCTGGGAGATTCAGAGTTATCTGCACTTCTCATGCAAAGACGTTCCAGAGATCACCTGCAGAGGACCTGATAATCATTTGGAGAAAAAAACCCAACCAACCAAAAAAAAAACAACAAAAAACATTTATGACCTTAACCAGTAGATTCCCCTACGGAAATTACGGAAATACATGAGTAACTATCAGCTCAGACAGGTTGATAAACACCATAGTTCTTGAGACAGTCACTGATTCTCATTCTGGTAAAAAAACCCACGCATACATTCTTCTAACCACCTTAAAATATTACCCACGTTACAGCCACAGATGCTAGTTTCCCCTTACTCATGGAATAGTGCTTCTCCTGGGAATCAATCTGGTGTATCCCAAGCAGTATATTAACAGCAGGCACGCAATTACTGTCCTTGGCTTTAACCACTATGAAAAGAGGATTCTCCACTGATTTCAATCCTTCCCCTCACATTTCTTTTATATGATATTTATATTTCAACCTGAGAGGTTATAGTAAGCCTGTCTTTCATAGTACAGAGGATCAAAAGCATATAGTCTGTGGAGCATGTCTCTTACTGCATTTAAGTCAGGACAACACTGCAGGAGAGGAATCTTATAACTCTGCAGTTAGGCAGTTTCTCATTTTCATGTTTCTAGACTCCACTGACATGATTGATGAGATCGTTGTTCCATTGATTCAGTGAGAGCTTCATTAGTGCCTTTCCTCGTAGCATCCTTATCTGCTCCAGAGGTCATCTCTTTCACATCTACTGACAGACAAGGATTCTCCCTTGATACAAGTTGAGGTATTTGCACCAACCCTAATGTGCTTGTAAAGAGTGATGGTGACATCCCTGTCAGAACTAGATCCTATAAAAACTATTCTTCTGACACAATTTTATATGCCTGAAATTTTGTCAATATGACCAATAAACGAATTTAGTTCTGTTGGGCTCATCCTTACAATAAGTAAGCTGCTATCAGCAGGATTCCTGCCACTGTCTGAGATTCCCAAACCACAAAGACAAAACGTTAACCAACCTGAAGATCTGTATATATTTTATTCAATATTGTGAATATTTAAGAGCTCTGGGCACTTCTCAGAAGCAGATAGGGAAAACATTTCTCTTTTGGGGAAAGACAGAGTTACAGTATATATACTACTTTTTTTCTCAAGACTCAGGAAGACCTTGCACTGCTGATCACACTTCCTAACCTGGAAGTGTTCAACTAAAACAGTTCACCATGAGGAAGACGGCATTGCTGCATTATGCTCCACTGAGTCTTCTGTCTAAAGGTATGTCTGTATTTCTCAGACACCTGTCACAGCATCCTATAGGGCATCTGCATAATACAGTGTTTCCCTGAATGTTGTTACTCCAGCTATAGTCAGCATCAACAATACACATGCTTCTTCAGCAAAGAAACCAAGACATACACAGGTGTATGCTACAGTCATTGCATAAATGCTGACAGGCCTTGGAAGTACCTCAAATTCAGCACCTGTGGAAGATTTCCCTGAAGAAAACCTGCACAGTGTGCATTTACAGGCACTTTGACAGTTAGCTTCTGTGAATATCTTAAAAATTCTAGTTCTTGACATCTACTGCTCTGAAGATGTGAAATGTTCTCCAGGGAAGAGAGGCGGTCTCCATGTCCTCCAGAGACATGACTGTAACTTGTGACAGTTGTCCAGGGCTTTGAAAGTTTTGGCAGTTGCTTAGAGATAGCTCTGTGTCAAGGCAAGTACGTGCTCAGACACACTTGGAAAAAGGGCCTGTGTTTTAGTCTTTTGATAATTTTAAATTATGTTATTCTGAGTGAAGAACAGCAAAACACGGGCAAAACAATAAACCTCACTATAATGTAATTGGCTTCCTCATAAGATCGTCTCTGGTCTGTTGGTATCTGTCTGAGGCAAATAACCTCCAGGTGCCTGGCAGTATGCTTAGTAAATATGTAGTAATCAGTACTGAAGAGTTAAATTAGTTTGTAAACCAGGCCATTATTTATTTCTTTGTCTGTGTTTTAATAAAATTGCAGCTTTTTCCTTAATCCCTAGAAGTTTACTTTTTATCATTGCCACTATGAAGTCCACACTGTAGTGCTGACTGGATAGTTAGTCCAGTATTGGCATGTCAGTAGCAGCTGGGCTGCTTTGCTGGTTGCTTCTCACAGGCCTCATCCTTACGTCTAGTCAAGGACTGGTAGGGAACAGAGTGAATTCTAATGGAGACAGACAGAGAATAGGCTTCTTGTTGTCATCCTCACCAGTCTCAGTAATGGAATTTCTTTCTTTTCTTCCTCTGCTTCTCCTCTATCACTAGCAGACCTGATTCCCTTCTCTGACACATCAGATGCATTCCATCAGTCACCACAAAGTGTCACTGATTTGGGATATCACACCAGAGCGTCAGCCCTCCTGCTCCCCCTGAGATCTGTTAGGTTGCTCTTTTATTTTTCATAAAATCCTAATCTGTATTCCTTCATAGGGACATCTTCTAATACTCACATTTCAGTAAAATCACCAGATCACAGAGACTCAGAGAAGCAGTTTAGAAAAAATCATAATGGCTTGTTTCTTGCTGTTGGATTTTCCAAATGTGCTTAATTTCCTTTTTCAGCACCCAGAATACACATCTTACTTTACTACCAACTGTTAGTCAGAAAAGAGCTTTGTTTAATTCATCGGCCTTTTTGCAAAATGTTATATTTATGCTAGACTGTTTTATGATATTTATACTATGGCATAAACATTTTTGCAAGTGTACTATAAAGCAGATTGCATCTCTGCCTCTCTCTGACTTCAGAGAAAGCTTTCGATATTTTTCTGAGTGTAGTGGTGTCTACCTATTATTTCTGAGGCCACTGGTTCCAGACATAGTTGGCCATAGACACATACACACATACTTGCAGATGCAGTCATAAAATAGATGATCATACAGATAGACATCTTTCAAAGAACTTAATCTGCATTTGGGATCCTGGATTAAAAGGCCTTTCACGGAGATTCAAAAATCTGAAGAAAGCATAAGGAATAATTAATCAAAATAAAAGTGAATAGAAAACCCTCAGGAATTAGTGAAATTTCTGAAAAATATTACTCATCCAAGTCAAAATTAGAAATTAAAATGTTTTCTCTTTTGAATATCTCCCATTCAGAAAAATAATATTGGTGTAAAAGTCTTTATTCTGAAAGTACACATTTTGATTTAGAGTTGCTAAAATATTTTTAAAGAAAATTAATCAAAATGTCAACACTCTCCAAGAAATAATTCCAAACAGAAGAACACTTTTTTTCCTTTAATGAGGTTGAGACCTAGCGCTGGGGATGCTGTGCTATCTGCTGGCTCAGTTTTCTAAATTAGGAGCTAGGATTTCCAGCTGAAGGGAGAGGGACGCTGGTTCCTCACCCCAGACTGGCGTCTGAGTGTGAATGCCAGTGGTGGTTTGTTGCAAGTGATAGCATACACAGTGTAAGGAACAGATGATGAAAGGTCAAGCTGTCCTCATCTTAAAATGTCCTACCCATACCTTTTGCCCTCATACCTTGTACTCTTGCTTGTGCTGGGGTTCAGCCCAAGAGCAAGGACTTAGGATACTACCCTGTAAGGTTCACTTTCAACATGCATCTTTAGTCTCTTCCAGGTTCTTTTCCGAGTCTTTCTCTTTTTTTGGGCATACTCTAGTACTAGATTGCACCACTGGTGTGGTGGTAAGAGCACAATTTTCTCCAAGCCTTGCAGAGCTGCTGGGGCCACACTGACAAGCAGGTGATGACTCTGCTGTCTCAACCTGAACTTTAACAGACTTTTGAGAGAGAAACATTCCTACAGAATGGACACCTCAGAGCATGTGAAAGAAGTTAAGCAGATGAGGAGCTTTCAGCCCAAGCTGCATCTAATGGTCTCAAGTGTCCACAGCATCAAAGTCCTAGAAATCCATAAGATTGCATTCTTGTTTGGGGCCTCAGAGATTTTAACACTACTGTCCACTCCAGTAAGTCAGAGTTTAGCAGGTCAGAGCCCATCACTCCCCTCAAAATCATTTCAGCTGATTCATTCGTAAGTACTGGCATGTGGTTGAAAAACTGCAGAGATATCCAGACAAGTGTAAGTGGCATTACCTGGAAGGGTCAGTGTGAAGGGACATGACTAAAGCACAACAGCTGGAATGTTTTAGGGCCAGTCTTACACTCTAATCCTCTAAAGAGCTGGGTTCTCATTTTTTACCCTCTTTTATGTAACAGTAGAGAGGATAAATGAAATGCATTAACAAGATTTGTAGATTGTAATAAAATGTGAGGCACTGAGAGGGGAGATAAATACTACAAAAAGGCCTAGAGATTAGAAACATCATCAGGAGGAAAAAAGAAGATTTATTTTAGAAAAATGTAAGCTAGTAGCTATGAGCAAAATCAACCAATGAACAGATTCCAAATAGGTAACTGAAGGCTTTTCATTGGCCCTCATTATTTCTTCTGTAGAATCTTAAAAGTTGTTTTTTGGTTTTTATTTTTTGGCTTGTTTTTTTTTTTTTCTATGGGCTCTTTTCAACCAAAGACCGTGCCACTGGACCTGGATGTCCTGGCTGGTCTACTTACTACTGCTGCGAGAATAAGCATGTCTTCCAGGAGCAATTTCCCATGCAGTTTCTATTCAAAAAGATGTGCCAGCAGCACTAGATGGGCACATTTGATGGATGCAATTAGTACGTCATTTTGCAGAGTTTTACAGCAATTTGAGGTGTATAAATAGTTGTTAAGTGTCAGAAAACGTATTCTCTGTTAAGGTGACTATGGAATGTTAAAATGTTTTTTTTGAGTTTGATTCAAAGACCACCAAGTCAATAGCAGTCTCAGTGTTACTTGAGAGATTTGGATCTGGCTCTCCAGGCTTTCTTTTTCCCTGTCTGCTTGGCTGTGAATTCTACAAAACTGTGTGTCGTTTGCATTGGGAAGGCTATTCTCACAGCTAGAAATCTTTTCTGTTAAAAAAGACAGAGCTTGGAAGAGAAGGAGAAACTGGTCTAGAGAAAAAAGCAAATCCTGCAGTTCTTGTGGAGTTTTCAGCAGTGCAGTGCACATTTTCTTCTGTTGAAGTGCCAAATGTGTGGTCTGTTACACAAAGCAGGACACAGCCCTCTTCTCTCCTTTCCCAGAGGTGATTTCTTGTAGATTATGGCACTTCCTTATTTTCTTGGAAGTCCTGCCTGTACATGAAAAGCAAACCACAGATTATTTCTTTAGTGTACAGGAAAGTGTGTGAGTAACTTGGCAGTGCTAAGTTCAGAAGCACCAGCGGAAGGTCTTGATTTCGTAGGGAGGGTCAGGCTGAAGTGATCTAATGCTATTGCTGTGATAGGCTGCAAAGCTTACCTTGAAATTTCTCTGTAATGCCATTTTGTTCCATTAACCAAAATAGAGTTATCAAGAACTCTCAGAGCTGTCTGTGGTATGTTTTGTAATGACTGTGCAGCAATGGTATGTATCCCCAGAATGTGAGCAGTATAATAATTAATAGGCCTGATTCCACAATACTGAGGTACCTAGGAGGCTTTCCATCAGCTTTAATGAGAGCTGAAATGTGCCTTAGCTGAGCTACATGGGGAAGAAGAAACTTTCTAAAGTATATATTTCTTTAGCTCTACAAAAGGTTCTTTGGGGGTCATTGTCTGTTCTGGGTGGAATGCACATTTCCAGCCACAAACAAAAGGACTGTTCATGCCACCTTTCAAAGCATGTTGGCAAGATAAGAAGACAATAAAATAAACTGCAACCTCTCTAGCTCTCAGGCTATTTGTTCTGCAAAAGCTTGGAAGAAAAGGACATGTTTTGTGATATAGCCAAAGGCTTAATAACTTAAACCTCCTGCAGTCCCAAAGGCCTTGAAGAAGAATAAATGCCAAACTCAGGGATGCCTACTCCTTCAGCAGTTCCTGCTTTTATAGCAAAGTAGCTCCAGCCCAAAAGGATCAGTTAATCATAACTGGGGACACAGGATCCCTCAGGCTGTTGAAACCAGGGATAAAAGCAGCAGTAGACACCACAGTGGGTTATCAAGCAGAATTATGGCAGCCGTATCTCCAGGCAGCAGAGGTACAGACAGTAATAGAAAGTTTAACGGAGAAGAGCTGTGTCTCCTCCTCACACAGAAACTAAAATAGATTTCTTGGACAATGTCCAGGAGCAGAAGCCCAGACTCTTAATACACACCTAAATTCTCCATCTGCCTCACCAACAGCAGTCGTGTTCCCTCAGTGAGCAGCAGGGATGGAAACTCTGGCAGGACTTCTCCTTGTCACTTGCAAATAGCCAGCTCCCCTGCGAGCTTCAAGAGTGTCTAGACATTGACTAATCCCTTCCCTTGTGCCAGCTGGGTGACATCAGCATACTGAGTATCGCTACAAATCTCCGCATAAGCCAGGTCTCCTGGCATGCGCATCATGTGCCTTTCCTGTGGTAATTTGCTAGAGTCACTGCAGAGAGAGGAATATTGCCAGTGGCTACCTGTATGGTCTCTCTGGAGTATAAAGGTGACAGCTTCAGAGGGCAACTCTGGGCATTGATGGTGGACTCTCCAAATGAGTAACCAAACCTCATGCTCATTGCTGTCCTCCTTGAGGAGCTACTGTAGATTCTGTCTCTTTGTACTTAACATGAGTTAACCAAAATGGATTTATCGCTGTATTAATTACATTTTGAGGCCAATAACCTTTGATCACATCCAGGTAAACCTGAGGATTCGGGAAGTTGCTACTTACCACAACATTAACTTCAGTAATCACCTGCCACCTGGCTGATTTTTTACCGCTGTACAAGGCTGTCAGCATCAAACGGTCTGTCTGCTGAGCACTGGGCTCCTAAAAGCTGTTCTAAGTTCAGTGGCATTCTCAGTCTCTATTATGTATAAAAGGAAAAAGAGAGCTTGTCAGAATAAAGCTATTTAATGCACACTCAGAAATACCTTTAATTGTTGCATGGCACTTAAATGCTTAAAAAATCTTGAGATCAATAGATTGATTGTACTGAGTCATCTGTCTCCCGCCTATTCAAATGCTCATGCTCAGCATTGTAATTATCTCAGCACCTGTTAGGAGTGTCAGAATACCAAAATGATGGCTGCACCCCTTTTTCTAAATAAGGCTGTTCTGGCTCATTTTGCTGTGGCAGAGAGCAGGGACAGTGCTGCACAGGGGGAATATCTGGTAGGATGAGGACATCAGCTTTCACAGGAATGGAGTGGATCTCTGCCGTGTTGCTGAATGGTTAAAAATCACCTTATTTTCCAAGAGACAATGCTCATGCATGATATGCAGCACTTGTAAGTTACACAAGAAAACAGAACTCGTCACAGTCTCCTCAGCCCATTGATCTATCTAGCAGTCTACTAACCTGACTACAAAAGTTGCCAATATTCAAATCTTCAGAAGATGAAAGATCCCCACATTGCACTTCACCAATTGTTCAGCAGCGCATAAGGGGCAAAAAATCTCCTTGATGGTCACCTACCATGATCAATTCATGACTTGGTTTATGAGATTTAGTCACCTTTAGCACTGTCTTTAGTTTGAAGAAATTTCATTTGTAAAAATGATCTAAGTTTGTCTTACTCCACACTGAAGGACAGTGGATGCTAGAATCAGAATAAACACTTCAAGCACCAGCTTCTGAGATAATTAGGTTCTAAATGAATATATACTGGCGTAGTCAAATAACAAATGACTTTCATATCCATATAATAAGAAAAATATATATTTATTATCATCTTTTTTTCACAAAAAAAAAAAAGAGTGCTATCCATGCACATGACTGAGCGCTGCAGTTTTGCAGTATTAACACGTTTTTTCCCCTTTCTTTTTCCTAGCAGGTTCTCAACCTTGGTTATCTGAGACCTCCAAAGCAATATATTTTAATGAACAAATTTAGGCAGATGTATCATCCACTGTGGGATTTGAACCCATTGTCACTGGGGAGAAAGATGCAATTTAATAGATGAAGATGTCAAACCATATTATAGGATCTTTTGCAACTGCACATTTATCACAGTGTTAGGGGTCCCTGGCAAACTGAAAGATTTCACTGTTTATTCACAGTGAAGACACTTAACTAATGACTAAGCCTAATCAGCCTGTTTTATTATTTACGGGGATTCCAACATGCCTTAGCTCAACTGATATGCAAACAAACCATCCTCAGCCTGCTCTAATAATTCTGAACCAGACTCACAGAGTGGCAATGTCAAGTAGCTCTTTGGTGATTTACAACACCTCCTCTGCTACATTCACATTGCTTGCATGCAAATGAGCTGCCATCCCTGCAAATCCTTCATTTTAAAATACAATGTGCCATCTTGTTGACTACAGGAATGCCCTTATCGTTGCACATGACTTAATGGAGACAAATGTCTGACTTGGGCAGATTTGTGGAGACCTTCATGGACACACACCTACACAGGATATCATTTCAGAAATGTTTAGGAGGTTGAAGAAGAAAAATCCTCTATTGCGTCTGGCACAGTTGCTGCAGCTAAATTCTTTCACCAAGTTGTCAGCCCCAGCATCTCTAAAAAGGGATGGATTACCCATTGTTTTGCACTTGCTAAATTCATTTCCATTGCTGCTAAATAGATGAAAGGCAAGGAAAATGTGTTGGAGTGGGTGGAAAGTTGTTATTAAATGAGTTGACTCCAATGTCGCATGTAGGTACTTGGTGATCTCAGTAGATGATCAAATGCCATACTGGTCTGAGGATGGGAAGAATCAGATTTTCTTCTAGAAGAGTTTAGGAATAAAATCACCACGAAATGCGTATGGGAATAATGGGAGTTATTTGCATGTTCAAGTGACTGAATAATGTTTCATGCATTCAGGTGAATTTTATATTTGCAATGGAGAAACTGAGGAAAAGAGAAGGTGGACTATTCAGTCAGGAATACATGCTGCCAGCTGGGGATGACACCCATGGATTCACACCAGCAGACCTCGTTTTCTCTGACAGAGTATTCTGAATAAAGAGGAGAAACATTATTATCAGAGCAATATAAGCCAGATAAAAATAGCTCATGAGTATGAGTCATCCCACTTTTGACTGCCTCCTATTCCATAGTGAGCCATGCTTGAGAAACACTGTGAAGCAACACATCAGTCAGGGAAAAGATCTTCCTCAAACCTATTAGTCTGAACGCAAAGCTAGTGCTGCTTAGGTATTTATAGGATATAGGAACCACACCTGTAGTTTTGGGCCTGAAAGGTGGAAGTTCTTTACCAGGAACCATATGCACACATGCATGGGTGTGTACATGTTCCCAGGCAAAGATGTCTGTACTGTAAGGTCAGGGGGGTTTAAATTTAAATTGGTAACACAAAATAAATTGTCTGTTACACAGTATAGGCAGGAAGCTCTGTTACTTCTGGAAGGCAGATGTTTCTCCAGGCTCCACGTTGCACTGGGCACCTCATCCTTCACAAAGGTGGTAGTTAAAGGAGGTAATTATTAAAGGCTTACTGTCAAATTGAACTAAGTTCAAAGTTCTCTTATTTCAAAGTTCTCTATGCAGGTTCCACCAAGGTGTTTCCTACTCCGTAAACTCACTAATGGATAATGGAATGGATTGAGTTTATTGAAGATGAAAATGATACCAGCATGGAAGAGGCTGCATCACATTGGAGTACAGGATGAAAGCTCAAGATTATCATGACAAATTGGAGAAATGGTCTGAGGAAGAAAAAGAATCAATTAATTCACTAAAAGTACAGGTGGAGTGCTACATTTAAAGTATTGTACAGAAATAATGAAACGTACAAATCCAAGGTAGGAAATTAATCTCTTTGCAATCATTCTGTGGAAGAGAATCTGGTCCTTATAGTAGGATGGAAACCATAACTGTGGAGGACAAGAAAAGGAAAGCATCATACTGGGAAGTAAAAATGCAAGCACTGCAAGTGAAACAGTTATAGTAGATCTGTCACTTTAGTCATTTCTGGTAAAGTTTTAGCTTAGGTAATCTTTCCATCTTCAGCACCACACTTTGACTGGTGAAAGTCCAAAGAGGATTAATGATCTGGAAATGAAAGGTCTTGAGGTAAGACCAGGAAAACAAACAAACAAACAAACAATCAAAACCCCCTGAACAAAACCGGGCTACATAACTCTGAAAAGACTGGAAAAGGCAGATCATGTTCATCTCCAGGAGAAGTTTACTAAAAGGAATAGAACAGATTGTTTCTGTCTTCACTGGTAATAAAACAAGTAACGATGGGTTTACTCCTACATGAAGCAAATTTTGGGCCAGGCATCAAAAAAGCCCTTTAACTTGGAAAGATTAATTTAACACTGGAATAGGTTTCCTGGAAAGACTAGAAAAAGGAAGAAGTCACAGAGGCATAGTTTCTATCAGCACTAGTTTGGCCCCACGTAACCCTGCAGTGGGTCAGGGGAATGAAATCAAAGACATCATGGCATCCCTTGCTTCCTTTCATCTAGTACAGATTATGACAGAAAGTGGATCATACAGCAGAGAGCAATTGCCATATGATCTCTTTGTGGTAAGGAGTCAGAAGGACTTTCACAGGCAAGGATGTCTGCAGCCAGCGCATGTGAGAGTTGCTATGGGTCCTCTAAATATTTATCTTTCTTCAAGTGTATTTTGACATGAGAAAGAGTCTGAAAATCACAAACTGCTTTTCAAGTGTAAAAATCTATGCCTCAGATGACATTTGTTTTCTGTTAAGGAATTTGTTGATAAACAGTCGCAAAAGCTCTTTTTCCACGTGTGATTAAATACAGAACATTCACATTGTTTTTATGAATACAATGTTAAACTTTTACTTTTTATGTTAGGCAATAAGCTACAGCATTAATGCAAAGAGGTTTCCTAAAGCTCTCTGATAACTGTGTCTGGTTTAATCAACTTTGTATTGTACCCTGTACTAGATGAAAGGAAAACAATGGACCAGATGAGGTGGATGTCCACCAACAGAGCAACTAGCTAGCTATAATTATCAGCAGAGATATCAAAGGTAATAATGAAACATTACAGGTCTGGGCACTAGAAACAAAAAAATGAAGTCAAATGATTAGGAAGAGGGTTCTCAAGTGGTATCTGCAAAGGGATGGTGGGCTGGATGGGGATGTGTCCTGAAGACTGAAGAGGCAGAGGAGGCAAGTATCCAATCTGCCTTCTAGGCCAGACAAAGAGCGGTCCAGCTGCCTTAACACAAACAAGCTGTCAAATCTGGAGGAAGATGCTTGGTTAGGCTTTGTATTGCCTTTCTAACCTGAAAGTACTAATGATTCCAGACTTTCTGTCCAGAAGATGAAGGTTATTTTTGGAAAGACTGTCATCTGTCACAGAAAACCTCTTTTGTCTGTCTTACTGATGGCACAGTAAGGCTGGTATTGTAGGTATTCTGGGACATCTGAGATGGACTGAAAGATTCGTACAAGAGCCAAGGAATAACAGTGAAAAATACATGTCAGTTAAAGGTATTGAACTATATAGAAAAATTACAAGGCTGCAATGACGTGAAAAAAAGGAGGAAATTAAAAAGACAAAAATAATTGGAAACTATCTATACATACAATGTCATTTTTATTCAGTGGCTCAGCGATACCTATTATAATAGAATACGTGAAAAGAATTGGGGTATCTGGGTTTTAAATAGCTTTTTCTATCACAGCCGACTTATGGACAGAGTTTCCTTAGATTTAGAAAGGAAACAGGGCACAGCTGGATAAAGCAGACAGGCAAATGGAAAATTTATCAAAATGTTATGCACTCAACTACATAAAAATTATTAATTTGTAACTGGGCTATTAAGAACTGTCAAGCCTCAAGTCAGCTTGGCAATTCTCAAGTTTGAGAATTCAATCTGTAGTCTGCAACATTAAATTAAAAAGTCTCCCGTTATGTCAGTCTTCACTAATCTTTGTAGATGTAACAGTGATGTCTGGCATCAGTGAGCTTGCTCCTCAGTTATTGCTCTTCTTGGCTTACAGCAAGGTTGAGAAGGAAGCAGAAATACAAAGATTCCTCTTCTGCTTGAGATTTTTAGTATTCTGAGACACTGGAAAGGGCTGTCTAAACTCCCAGTCAGACTCAAAGTCTGTCACACTCACAGCATCATCCCTGGGCACCGCTCTGTTCTTCTGTAAACTCAGCACCGGAGAGGGTGACATGAGCATTTCTCTGCTGTCAGGGACCTCCCATGGTCAGGATAGTAGAAATAGCCAGAACTTTCCTTCTTCTGTTTGTTGTGAAGTGGTCAATAGCCACAGGTCCTCCAAATCCAGTGAAAAGAGACAATTCCACAGATATCATATACATTGGGGAATGGGGAGCATAAAGGGGGGGAAAGGGAGCCTTCCTCCTGTGTGCCTTTGTGAAGGGTCATCCCACAAACTGATGAGTTATCTTTAGTAAAAGTTTGAGTAGTCGATGGACTCAACAACTCCTCTTGCAGGACTGGCAAATTTATCCACGGGTATATGGAGTAGGTGGAGAGTTGCAATATCAACATCACTCTTGCATTAATGAGATCTAGTTAGGTTGTAAACATGTTTAGGGTCCTTGCTGGGTGTTAATAACAAGGTTTACATGAGTAATTTAAGAAAGCAAATGCTTTTATTTTTGTACACAAATGCCAGAAAACCAGGTGATAACAAACACTTATCTACATTGTGCAAAACGTGATATGGCAGGTCTAGTTTGTGTTTGCTTTTGCAGGGACTCTGGGAGCATTCAATACTTTACAGAAAGGGAAAACTCTTTAGTGTGTGCAGGAATGGCTCTTACCTTGGGAATAATGGCTCTATCCCCAACAGTACTTACTGTTACAACTCCCTAAAATCTTTTTTTACCATTCTGCCCTAATAGCGCTGTCTAGTAGCAGCATAACCAGATGTTTCTTATCATTTACTGTAAAAAGTTTTCATAGAGATTTTTTCTCTCTAAATGTGAAAACTTAGAATTGTCTTGTGTTTGTCCATGCTTTCAGCAGAAAAGCTATAACAGTCTTTTCAAAGTAATTTTTCTGGTTCAGTGTATAAAAAATGAATATTATCTAAGTCATGAACACCTTTCATTGTTCTAGTTGTATACAGTAATCTTCCCTTAAACTTTCATTGTGTCATATGCACAAGCATGTGTGCGTGTACACAGAAGTAAAGGTATTACAAAAATTCTATGCTGAAATCTCCATCAACTAAAAAGCATTTGAGCTGCCACAGTGTATGTGTGCTAAAAAGTCACATTCTCATCATAGATACCAAGCTGACTGTCCTGGAGATGCCATGTTCTCTTACTTAACTAAGGGACAGTAAAACAAGTGGAGAGCAATAGATCTGTAAGTAGGCTTCTCTGCAGTCTTGAATGATTACTACTGCATCAGATGGGGCAGCTTATTTTCCATGGTTCTTTTGATTGATAGTGTCTGAGCTGAACTCAATCAGATGATAGCATCTGCCACAGTGGCTATCCACTGCACTCCCAAATTTTCTCCATATAGACTGCATGAACACTCCCAGAAAATACAGAAGTGTTTTTCATGGGATCCAGAATCTAAGGGTGAAAGCAAGAGGCCACAAGGAGCCTTTACCATTATTTGGCAGTTTGCAGGAATGGGGACAGCACGAGTCCTTGGGTTCACAGCAAGGTGCTACTGTGAGGTCAGCCATGGTCATACTACTGCAGCTGGTGGGAGAGCATGCTGCAGTCTCTTAGCTGGTATCCAATCACCTATACCTCCTGGTAGCCCTGAGGCAATGACTCTTCTTGGGCTCCGGAGTTAAAAGTATGCTACTCTTACAGATAGCTTGCAGAGAGCTTGCTGATGACACTATATCAGCAACACACTGATTTAGTACTTACTGTATAATTTTATCCTTTTAGATCCAGCATCTGATTCCTTAATTCCTTTTCAGGAAACCTTCCATTAATTTCTGTTAGACTATTCTGAGTGATGTTGATGAGATACCTCTCCTTTTCTGGAAGCATCATACTTTATTACATCTGATGACAAAAGCTCTCCAAGAGAAAGAAACTTCAAAAGCTAGGTTCCCTGCTATGGGTCACTGACATGACTCCATTGGTTCTAATAAAGCTCTTCCAGTTAAAGCCAACAGAATTGGTGCATGTCGAAGGAAGTGGTGAGGAGGAGGACAATTTTTAGTTTCAGTGCTTATGTAATTTCCTACATGAATTTCCAGTTTCTAGGTCCTCACCAGGTAAGACAGCTCTATGTGGCAATGCCCTCCTATAAATTTTAATTTAATATCTATCACCATCACTTTTTTCTATCAGGTTATTACATATATGATATACAGATATATAAATGTTTGCATAGAATAAATTAAAAAGGACAGTAGCCATTAAAAATGCATTACCTGATTATGGTCAAAGTTAACTTTGATTACATCTGGGGCAAAATCATATTTAATATCATGCTAGTTAAAATATGTAATGCAGTTTCCCAAAATAAACAGAGCTTGTATCTACAGGAAGCAATGACTTAAGGCTTTCTATCAACCTTTAGAAAAAAATTTCTCTTTTATACATAAAATTCAATATTAGTATGAAAAGAAAAATTACATAGCAACCACAATTGAGCCTGTATCAGTTCTGTAGTCTACTTTTCTGTGTAATGCATGTTTATAGTTACATGACTATGCTTAATCATTTTTGAAGAAATGCAATCTTAATAATTACATTCTTACAGAGCCTTTCAAAGTTGCATATGTAAAAATACTAAAAATAATTACCCCAAGAAATGGCTGCATTCACATAATCTCACAAAGGATAATAAAGCACAAAATGTCTGGTAAAATCACGAAACTAATTTCAGAATTCCTTTCATAAAGATTAAAACCAACAATGCTGGTTTCCATTTGTTCTTTTAAATGCAACAAAAACTTTATTTTTTACAAGATAGATGCCATTTTAAAAACAATTTCTCACCTATTCAGAACAAACTCCTTACCTCTGAGACTCAGGGTGAATATTGTGAATTTGAACAGGAGGCAAATCACGGCAAATAATTGCATCTTTGGAAATCCAATCACCAAATAATCTCCACATTTTTTTATTTTGTGGAGCATCAGCTACTGACAGTAAATTAATGCTAAATACTCATTACTGAATCACATTCTATTGGGATGAAGTTATAAACCTTACATAGGCAACATGGGTGATGTACCTTTAGCAGATGCTGCTCTGTGTCTGTCCTTTTGAGGGGTTTTCAAAAGGCTGGAAAGGACTGAGAAGAAAACCTTGGCAAGGCAGAAGCCCTGAGGAGACCTTGCAGGGGGGCACTTCCTGGTGCCCCACCAAGCACAAAGGCTAAAAAAAAGTGCAAGGAGCTGCCAGATAGACCTGGCAGAATCATCGCAGAGTAAGATCAAGAAGACTTGAAACTGGAGGGCTGAGCTGGGGAGCAAGGAGGAGGAAAAGGGAAGAAAGGACATGCTCTAATAGCTCAAGAAGCCATTAGAGTCATGCTTAGCTGCAGGGTAGCCTCTGCATGAATCAGTCCCTCAGCAGTGGTCTATGGGTGTGTAGCCAGATAAATCCTTGCTCAGGTTTTCTGAGGAACTGAGAACAAGGTGCTTGAAGGGAGTTGGTCACAGAAACATAAAGAGTCTGAGGGGTTTTGTAAATCCCACTTGTGATGAGAACCCGTCAGAAAAGACAGGACAAGAGAGATGCTCCTCCGTGGGACAAGTACTTTTCAGAAGTTGACCAAGGAGCTGAGAGACCCATGATCTTCCTTCTTGCAAACAGGCTGTGTTTGTAGCACTTTGAAGCTGTTGCTTGCAGATTAGACCTAAACTACTAGCCTCAGTGCGTAGTACAGATTGTTTTCACTGGTTGGCCTTGTATGTTACAAATCCTTTTCCTTGGACGTAAGAAAGGCAGCCATGTTCTTTTTGAGACCTTGAAGAGGCGTATGAATCCCAGCTGGGAAAAACACCTAAATATGAAGACCACATAGGCACCAGTCTAGTTTGTGATTTTAAGAGTTTCTCTGAATATCTAAGAGAGATAGTTATGTCTCTTTGTTTGATGGACGAAATAGTTTGACTTTATAGGAAGCACCTTTGTTGTGCAAATTACTGATGTCAGCATTTTGTATACATCCTGAAGCATGCACATTGTACTGAAGTGCACAGCACTCTGAAGCATATCTCATTGCCTTTAAGAGACTGAATCAGCCACAAGCGTTACAGACAGATAGATATGTCTGAGATATGACCTGCGGAACAGCTTGGTAGAGATTTTTGTTGATGAAGAGCTGTCCCTACTACCAGAACTCACGGCTGGTCATTAGATAACCTAGAGAGGACTAAAGACTGAGCAAGGCTGGCACATGCCATCTGTGAGTGAGAGCTATGGTACCTGAAAACATAAGAACTGAAAAAGTAAGAACTAAGATGAGGTGCCATAGGTGGTTTTGGATGAGATTCCTTATCTACATCAGCTTTAAAAAAACCTATAAAACTAAATTTGAGGGTCATGAAGGAAACATGATGGAATCAGCAAACTGATAAAGGTAAAGAAAATACTGTGAGAGAGTCCATTTCCCCATACAGAGCACAACTAGTTTTATTAAGTCTGTGAATGTCAGCCATTATTTATTTATGCACATAATTTTCTAAAGGGTAAGACAAGGACTTCATGTTACCATTAGTGGTATGTTAATTAAAATATTTTGTTTTCCTTCTGGTTGCTGTCTGGATTATGTGGCAGAGAGCTGTATGCTTGTGCCAGGAGGTTCGATAGGCTATTGCATTAGTTCAGCATTATAAGACAGCAGCATTCCAGCCTTCTTAAATCTTTCCCTCTCCTTCAGTATTTCCCGCTACATTTGTCTGAATATGCTTTCGCTCAAGGTATTGACACAAAAATGCAAGTTTTGCCAAGGTTATTTCCTTAAGCCTAATGAATTCCAAACCTTCTTAAATGTGTTGGTCTTCAGATGAGTTTTCTTCTGGTTTCAAGAAAAAAAAAAAAAAGACATTTCAAGAGCAAGATCTTTGCATTGTATTAATTTCTTTCCCAGAATAAATCTTCATTAACAGCTCTGTCCCGCATAGGCACCATCAAAACCGTTGATGACAGTGAATCTTACAGGACACAGTACCTCCTGCTATGTTTGGCATGTGCACATCTAAGTAGAGAGGTCTGGGAATTTCTCAGGGAAAGGAATCTTATTTTAAAGTGTCCATTCACAGAGAAAAAACACACAGAAAGTCAGCCCCGCCTGCCCTAGAATCATAACTGCCATAGCTGACTTTTCTGGGAAGGAGTTCTTTCCCATTTCAAGTCTTACCTTGCCCAGTTCAGTTGCAGCCCAGCTGATTGTACAATGAGCTCAATTAAAATATGGCAGGTCTCCAGTTTTGAGATCTTTGGCTGGCAAAAAGCCCATCTTCATCTATGCCTGGGTTACAGTCCAAATGAATGGGCCTTGAAACCCACTGCTCTAGTTGTTCAGCAAAGGTTGTTACAAGTTCTGCAACCTTCACCCACAGTCTGCATCACATATTGGCAATCATGGCCCCTTTAATACTGAATTTTCCTCTACTTTTTTAAGGACTGTTGGAAAATATTCTTTCTTCCACTTCTTAAGGAATGTTTGAAACTCCCTTCCTTCCACTCTCGCTCTTGCAATCTTGCAAGGTGAGACTCTACTAATCAATCAGATGAGTTGCTGGTATTTATCTTTAATAAAGTTATACTGGATCCTACTGGGGATCTTAATTCCAAGTGCATTTGGATACTAGAATTTTCTACTGGAAACAGTGACTTCTGGCAGTAGAAAGTACAACTCTAACAGCTATCAGACTGTCCTTTACCTGGAGCTTGCTTTTTGGAGCTGATGGACTCTCAGCTTGCTCATCAGTACTCAAAATATTTGATTTTGCTGGTGAGAAAACTATGATGAGAAATGGAAGTAGGTGTAGTGGGCATACGCACATAAAAATATGTTCCTTTGAGCAAGGCCTGAGGCATGTGCACACCTTGACTGATATCCTGCCTCAAATTAAATCAATGATAAAGCTAACCTTGTTTTCAGCAGGATATGGTTTTCTCGTCTGCCTGTTACATATAGACCATCCAAGTCTTCACTGCACATTTTATTGTGGCCAAGCTCTATATCCGTGTTTTTCAGTCTAGCTGCACAGACTGTAGAGAAATTATTTTTGTAAATATATGAAGGAATATGAGGAGTCAACATATCACAGGAAAAAGGTGATAACATTGCATATTTAACATTACTGTTTAGTTAGTTAGTCAGATTAACATTTCTGTCATGCTCTTACTTACAAGAAACCTCACACAACTCTGTTTAATACTGATGAAAAGATCATGTTCTGCCACAGATATCAATGTGGGGACTGGAATCAAAGAATAGGATTAAGAGAGGACTGTGATTCTGAAAATCCTATGTATAACAGCAAGATTGTTCCTTCAGCAGTGAACATTGCCAGCTGGAGTATGAGAAGATTCAGACACAGGAAACTACAGAACTTTCTCAATACACTTAAAGCAAAGGTTTCCAGAGAGCAGTGACAACTTTTGAAGATTAAAACTAGTTTTGGGTCTTGATCCCATAAAGTTTAGTAAATTTTTGAGAGAAACTGGTAACCCTGAGCCCTAAGACATTCCTTATGATATTTTCAAAGAAACCGAAGCAGTATTACAGAGCATGACCAGCCACCCCAATCTAATGGTGCAGATCAAACAAGCAGGGTAAAGAGACTTGGGAAACAAGGAAAGACCCTACTTTTATGGAAGCTCCTTTCTTTAAGTGCTGTGTTCATGGGCTGTTTGTTTTTGTATTCCTGGTGAGAAATGGAAACCAGAGGAGAGCATCAGGAAAGGAGTTGGCACCTTCAGTCAGTTAGGATTTGCCTCAAAAGGTCTTACCCAACAGCTAGATTTGGACAGTTCAACATCTCTATAAGTCATCAAGAGATGGGTCTGGTTGGGGAAGGCAATAAACAGGAACATGCTGAAGGGACAATCTGAAGTATTATTCATCTACTTTGAGTAGGAGGGAGTGGAGCAAAGAGAAAAGGCACCTATCATAGATTGTTTTTCTGGGTTGTTCTGTTTCTCTTCTCTTTTTTTATTCTCTCCCAAATAATGTGCTGTTTGAATAAGCCTACTTGATTCACTGCTTGTGAGCAGGGAATACACTGTTCACTTACTGTTCTGACAGCTTGTTCGGTTTCTCTGTGGTTTTGGATGGTGCCTCAAGATGATGTTAAAAGTGGACATCTAGATGCAGAACCTGGTCCTTGTTGTTGCCAGTTGGGGCTTGGCAAAAGGGTTACCCAGTAAAGTAGTGTACATCAAATGAAGCTGTCTCTGATGTGCCAGGCAGCAATATTAAATGTCCCATTAGAAATCCATCCAGTATCTTTTATTCCAAAGAATCTGTTACAAACTCAACCTAATACATGGGAAAGCATTCAGCTACTGTAATGAAGTCACCTCTGCGGTTCAACACAAGAGCTGTAACCATCTGAAGCTGCAGCAGGAGGTAATATATCAGCAGCACACAGCTGATTCTTCTCATTTTCTACACAATACCATGACAAAATTTCTATAGCTAAGCAAATAATATCAGAAAACATTGTATGGCATCTCCTTCACATGAGTGGCAACACATAGAATAGCATAAGGGTTATTGAAAATATTAT
The DNA here is from genome assembly GCA_009867235.2 of Psittacus erithacus. Lineage (NCBI taxonomy): Eukaryota > Metazoa > Chordata > Aves > Psittaciformes > Psittacidae > Psittacus > Psittacus erithacus. The sequence goes on along the minus strand of WYDI02026328.1, from coordinate 16,753 downwards.
GAATCTATTTAAAAAGGAAGGCTCTTACATTAACGTTCTGAAGCTAATAAGTTAATACAACAATCACATTTTTTCAAATACCTTTCCAGCACCATGAAAAAGAACCAAGAAATTAATTTTTCTCAATATGTAGCACTTGTCATATGCTGAGGTCTGAAGGCAGTTTACTAGAAATATCCCTGTAAATACTCACAGATCTGAGTGAAGACTTTGTGGAAGCAGCCCTGTGAAATCTTGCATTGGTTTCACATATGCATACTAGAGTGGTCTTGCTGGGCTGTGCTCACAGGGGTTTGCATTTTGACCTGCAGGCTTCAAGCAGCCTCAATAAAAATCCATTTAAACCTATTTAAATTGGTGTAGTTTTTTCTTAACCTGCTGTCATTAACAAATACCCAAAAAAGCCGAGTTCTACATTTTTCTTACAAGGACCTCCTTGATTTTATCCTACAGGCCTTTTAATCCCCTCTTCTCAGCTCTTGTCACAGTAGTGATTTTCCCATATATGACTGTTGGTTCCATCCCCACATGGCCCTGAGATGTGGGGAGGACTGCTAGGCTTCATCTTTAGCTTGCTTTTCATTTGTAGCAGAAGCAGTGATGGATCCTGCTGCAGAACTACCTGAGTTATCACTCTTTAAAATCTTTCTCTGAGAGAAAAAGAGAAAAGAGAAGAGAAGAGAAGAGAAGAGAAGAGAAGAGAAGAGAAGAGAAGAGAAGAGAAGAGAAGAGAAGAG